>JABEEJ010000330.1:0-66223 GCA_013363135.1 Fusarium brevicatenulatum | reverse complement strand
TATATATTAGTGCTACTAGGGCTAAGTTAAAAGTTAGAAAGAAGGTTTAGGGCAATTAGAAGGTAGTAGTAGTATTAAGTTTATAAGTTAGTTATAGAGTTCTAGAGAAAATACACTTCTAGTACACTTCAGGTTTAATATAATACAGGATGTTGTTTTATGTATATTAAAGGCTTCCCCCGGCTAGGAACACCCTACCAGACTACCATATTACGATTTCCAGGGATGCTCATAACCCTAGCTTCATCCTCCCCAAAGTACCACGCTTAGAAGTCAATCATTCGTATAGAGAATAGCAGCAGCCTATAAGTCTACTAACAGTATTACCATGCTGGCAACAAGCTTCTGCTATTCTGGGGGGCAGATATAGTATAAGACTGAGCTGACACGTGCTACCACACTATAGTCAGTAGGGAGTGCTATCTGACGAATCTGATGCTTACATCCCCGTTCAAAAGTGTATCCAGCTTGTGAGTTGTTATGAAAAGGGCCGAGGGTAGAGTCTGTATTTCATGCTACCTCGGCCTAAAACTATGACCCTGGGATTGCCTGGAAAATAACCCAGCTCTAGAGTGAGCGCCGACTTTTAAACCCAACAGAGCACCATGTATGCCTTAAGCCTGGTAGTAGTTCTAGCCTAGAAACGTATGACTAGAGCGATGGAGTTCACCCTAATCGACATTAATTCCATATCACAGCTCATGATTGGAAGCCACTCGTGCATAACTCCCTTGAAACGACTTCCAATTTTTGATCGAAAAATGCAAGAAATTTAAAGATACTTGCTGTCGAGTATAACCCCATCTAGATCTTGGATATCTAGTGGTAGAAGTGAAAACCAGAAGATCGCATCGAGAGATACCCTTCATTGGCCTTTCTTATTAGTGTGCTCTTGGACTTGACCTGATCTAATGTGCACGAATGCCGGATTTGCCAATATGCAACTGCAGTCATAGACTGGAGAACGAATTCTAACTGCTATGGATTCGAGACAAAAGCGTAACTTCGTTTCTAACACTATTTATTGAGATCAATGTAACCCCAAACTCCAAACTCCTATAATGTAATATGTTCATGACTCCCAGAACGACCTTCTAGTTCGCTTCTCTTCGAAGCCAAGGAACAATCCCCCCTCTGCTCAACGTCTTCTCAACCAACGCTGCAGTAACCTCATCCAGTCCTGCAGCTTTAGAACGCTCTAACCACTCTTCAACACTAACCGTCTCAATCTTGCCGTGTTTCGCTTCGAGGTACGACGGTAGATCCTCCACAGAGATCTTCTCCGTGCCACAATGATGCTTGTACGCTACTGTATCCTGAGTCTCGTAGATGGAGCTAGCAATGCCAGCCGCCACAGCGTGCACTGGAACAAAGTCAAAGCAACCACTCCACGAAGCCAAGTCAGGAAGTGATGCTGTCTTGACAGAGTAATGGAAGATGTTCTGCATGAGATCCGCCTTGGGGGCATTTGGGCCCGTGATATTGGATGGACGATGGATCCAGACCGGAAGGTTGTATTGGCTGGCATACTTCTCTAGTAGAACTTCCGAAGCCCACTTGGAAGCAACGTAGCCAAGTGAGCCATCAGTAGGAGGTATAGAGTCTGCAACGGAAACCTCGTCAAGACCGTCTTGGCCAGTGAGTTGCACGACACCACCGGTTGAGACGAAGTGCACCGGAACCCTTCGCGTAATCGCCATTCGTGCCAGCTCCCTAGATGACGATACATTCGATCGCTGCAAGGACTGATATGTCTTGAGGAAAGAAACATCAGCGCCGTTATGAATGATTCGGTCGACTGTATTGGCAAGCTGATCAAACTGCTCTTGAGACAGACCGAGTCGTGGCATGGATAGATCTCCCGGGTAGCACGCGACTCGTGAAGATGTAAACACTGGATCACTCGTGTTGGAGGAAGACCGGACAGCAAGACAGTGGACTTTGAATACACGCTTGTCCTCGAGTAATGACTTGAGGATCGACAAACCCAAGAATCCAGTTGCACCAGTGAGAGCGACCTGAAGGCCATTTGTCGTCTCGGAAGAGAGTGGCTCTTGGGTTCCAACAATGTTCAGGTCAGCGCCAATGCGAGTCTCTTCCTCCCAGTCAATTGGCATTGTAGTAGGTCCTTGAGTCGTAAAGCCGTCGATCTTCGCAGCCATCTCTCCAAGAGTACTCGCTTGGAAGAGATCAAAGACAGAGACGGTAACTCCGAATTCGCGCGTGATGTACTCCCTCAAACTGACGATACGAAGGGAGTTGCCCCCGGCAGAAAAGAAGTCTGTGTCTGGGCCGATAGCCGCATCAGAAAACGGCAGGGCCTTGAGCCATCCTAGCTTGAGCCTCTCTTGAGTCTCAGTGAGGGCCTTATCAACGATAACCTCATCATGAGGAAGAGGGAGAGCGTCAAGAGCATATTGATCCAGCTTGCCAGAAGCGTTCATGGGAAGCTTGTCAATGGAGATGATTCTCGCGGGTACCATGTATCGAGGAAGGGATAGCTCCCTCAGAAGCTGCTTCAGATAGCCTTTCTCGTCTGATGGACGGTTGGAATGGGAAAGGATGACGAAGGCAACAAGGTATGCGCTGTCTCCATCACCACGAAGTGAAACAGCGGCTTCGGGGATTTTACCATCAGAGGCCTTGACGATAGTGCTAGCAATATCTTCGAGCTCAATTCTGAAGCCCCGAAGCTTGATCTGAGAATCACCGGCGATACGTCCGAGGAAGCAGAGACGTCCGTCCGACAGAAACCTGGCCTTGTCGCCTGTACGGTACATCCGAGCCCATCCGCGAGCGACATCTTCAGGTGGTGCGAAAGGATCAGGGAGGAACTTAGCTTCTGTCAGATCCTGCCTGTTGAGGTATCCAATAGCAACACCAGCACCTCCGATCACCAGTTCACCAGCGAGTCCAGGACGGACAGGCTGCATGTTCTCATCTAAGATGTAGCAGGAGTAATTGGGCAAAGCACGTCCGATGCTTGGATTGTGAGTGTCGTGTAGAGTATCACCTAGCTCATTTGAACCACAGGTGGCGATGATAGTAATCTCTGTAGGGCCATAACCATTGTAGAGCTCAAGATTCCTCAAGCCGAGTCTCTTGAACTCACGGGTAACACGGGTTGTCATTGCTTCTCCAGCGAGAGACGCATGTTCCCAGTCGACGCATTGTCTCAAGTATTCATAGCCATGATGGATGACCGATAATGCAAGTGTAGGCGTCATGAAAGTGTGGGTGACTTTCTCATCCAGCATTAACTGCGCTAGTTGCATAGGGTCCTTGCGAGTCTCGCTGGTTGCAACGATCAGAGTTCCTCCGAGCATGATGGCGAGAGTCATCTGGGTAAGCGACATATCGAAGCCAAGAGGTGCCTGTTGAAGCATGCGACACCTGTTCAGATTGTTGTAGTAGATGAAACCGTCAAAGTGATGTACGAGACTGGTGTGGGTCAAAGCCACGGCTTTTGGAACACCTGTTGTACCGCTTGTGTAGAAGATGTAGCCCATCCCATCTCCTCTAGCTCGGTTGCCGAGATGAAAGGTGTTGGAAGGGCCAGCTTTGATGGTGCTCACGTTGATCACTTTGGCGTTCGTCTCTAGTTCGCGTGATGATGTTGCGGTTGAGTCATCAATGAGAAGTACGTCGGGTTGGCAATCGTCAACCATCAATTGAAGACGCTTGATCGGGTTCTGGGCATCGAGAGGTACGTATACACCGCCGACTTCAGCAATGGCCATCAGAGTGGGAAGGATGTACATGCTGGGCTCGCAGTATACGCCCACTCGTGAACCCTGCTTAGCACCTGCTTCAACAAGGGCCATAGCAATCTGGTTGACCAAAGCCTTCAGCTGACGCCAGGTGAGAGCTTGTCCTTTATCTGTGACGAGGGCAGTATTGTCAGGCTGTTTGACGACACATTCCTCGAAGTAATGGCTCAACGTCTCAAGACGAGGAGATGGGATACTTTCACCTCTGCCAAGAGTCAAGGCTTTGTCAATCTGCTCGGCTGTAGGCTTGCAGATCTGATCTACAGTCTGAGAAGGCTCTGAGGTAAATAGAGCTAGCTTCTGTACGTAATCGTCAAGAACAAAGCTCAACTCGCTTTCAGAATAGAGGTACTCCTGTGTCTTGACGCTGATAGATGCAGATCCATCATGGTAGGTCTCAATGTCAAAGGTCAGATCGTAAGGGTTGTTCGCGTCCTTGAATGCCACAAGCTGGGCTTGACAATCCGCCAATGGGACCTTCTGAGTAGAGCCCATCTTGTAGTTCATAACGACCTGGAAGAGAGGACTGTGGGTTGTGGAGCGAGGAAGCTTCATCTCATCCAGAAGGACGTCGAAGGGCATGTCGGAGTGCGAAAGAGCGCCGTTGGCCTTGGACTTGGCGTTGGCGACCAACTCCGCTAGAGTCTGTGAGGACGACAGTTTCAATCGCAGAGGCAAAAGATTGACAAAGAATCCAACAGTATCGATATGTGTAGCATCGTTCTTGTTGGCATCAGTAATGCCAATGCACAGATCCTTGGCTGAAGCGAGATCAGAAAGGACAACCTGGAGAGTAGCAAGATGAACATGGAATGGCGTGACGTCAAGATGCTTAGCAATAGCCTTGATGCTTCTGCCCTGATCAACAGACAAAGTTATCTCTAGTGCTCGTGTCGTGTAGTCCGTAAGGGGGATTCGTGTCTTCGTCTCGGCAAAGTCGAAGACGGGTAGGGTCGGTGGAAGCTCCTCAAGTTCAGACCTCCAGTAGGCAAGAGTAGAATCCGAGACTTTAGCTTCTTTCTGAGCAATAGCGAAGTCAAGGTAGTCTTTCTGCTTGCTTGGAAGGGTTTGACCAGCGTAGGCCATGGCTAGGTCACGAACCATGATTTGGGCACTGTAGCCATCGAGGGCGATGTGATGAAAGCCGAAGATAAGGTCAAACTCGCCGTCAGAGTCTGGGAAAATAACAGCTTTGACGACACTACCATTCTCCAGGTCATATGACATCTCTTGCATGGCCTTGTACTCCATCTTGGCAGTTGAGTTGTTCTTCTGCTCTAGCTTAAAGCTAGAGTCCTTGAGCACTGCTTGTGTCGGCAGATCAGTGTCGGGATCGATGAAGAACGATGTACGGAGGGACTCATGACGATGGATCACCTGTTGGAAGGCCCTTTCTAGGTCATGCAGTCGGAGAGGACCACTGATGTGATAGTGCATGGTGACGTTGTATGTGCTATGGTCTCGGAGGAACTGTTGAAGGAACCACAGGCGTTCTTGAGCGAAAGATAAAGGACCGGAGCGGTCAATCTTTGACTGAATAGATGGCTCCTCGTCAACGCCAGCGTCACTGGTAACCTGGGTTGAGTTCGGGCTGTTGCGAATGGTGAAGGGCTCGTTCTCAGTGGGCGAGGCTGAAGATACCGCAGTTGACGTCTGAACAACATTGAGAGTCTTGATGGCCTAGAAGGAGTTAGATTCAGGACTCAAGATAAGGAAAGGGTAAGGAATCTATCATACCTGCTTGGTGACTTCAGTCGTGGGCTCGGTGTCTCCGGAAATAGTTGGTAGGTGAGAGACGACAGTCGAGCAAAGCTCAGTGATGGACGCGGTGTTAAGGATCTCTAACACAGGAGTATCGACATCAAGTTCCTTGAGAAACCACGATCTGATCTCGGCAGCAACAAGAGAGTCTACGCCTAGGCCGAGAAGTGACTGTGACGTTTTGACAGACCCGGCTTCAGCTTGGAGTAAGCGCTCAAGCTTGGTGCAAAATTCCTCTTCCACAACGGCGAGGATCTCGGCAGCTCCCTTGGCTTCCGATAGACGCTGAGATATGGAGACTTTAGTGGTTGATGCACGCTCCTGGTGTTCCTCCTCCAGCGTATGATGGCAAAAGCGCATGTTGTCTCGCCAAAAGTACTTCTGGGCCTCAGGTTCCAAGCTGAACCGGTTGAGACCGGTGATGAGTTCGGGAGCATGAGTTGAGCTGGGCTGGCCTACGAGAATGGCCTGAGAAAACATGTTGAGAAGATCAGTCTCAGAGATGGCCATGTAGTTGGAGCTACGCAAGGTAGCCTCATACGCTCCCGTAGAAGAGACGTAACCAACGCCGAGAACCATGCCAATGTGCATGACTGAAGCAGCAAGGCCCTTTGCACGTCGTTGTTCAGCAATGGCGCTCATGAAAAGATTAGAGGCAGCGTAGTTGGCTTGACCACGGTTACCGACAACACTGGCCAAAGAAGAGAACATGATAAAGAAGTCGAGTTTCTGGTCAATGAGAAGTTCGTGGAGGTTCTGGGTACCCTTGACCTTGGGGCCAAAGACCTTGGTGAAGTCGTTGACTTTGAGCTCAGTGAATGTTCGATCAGACAAGAGTAAGGCAGCATTGGCAGCACCACAGACTGGCGGCATGTCCTTGACGATCTGGTCATAGGCTTGCGATAAAGCCGCCTTGTCACTGACATCAGCCTGGAAGAGATTGACTTGGGCGCCCTGAATGCGAAGCTCTTTGAGCCATACTTGATCAATGGCAGCCACGTTGCGAGTGGTCAAAGCAAGATGGCGAACGCCGCAGGAGACCATCCATCTACAGAGCGCTTTGCCGAGACCTCCAGTGAAGCCAATAAGAAGATACGTCTTATCGGAGCGGAAGAGCCGACTGCCCTCAAGAGGCTGCACAACCGCGGGGATTGTTGTGTCGGTAGTGAATTCGACTACGGTGGCATACTCCTTGACCGATGCTCGCATGTTGGAAAGATCAGACAGCTTGACAACAGGTCCATCTCCAGAAAGTTGAAGAGTCGACCAACTGGCGTCCCGAACACCATGGATAATGGGATCCTTCACGCCCTGAGAGGCGTTACCGAGGATGTCTTGCAGCTGGTGGAACTTGCAATGGGCCGGAAGACATCGGCGCAGAGGAGAATCGACAATGCTGTAGTCTTTACCCGAAAGGTCAATAACAGCCTTCGTATGGTGAGGCATGATGTGATTGACCTGGCGCTCTGGCGTAAGAGCATGGATGAACAGTGCGTCAGTAGACCTTTCCCTGCTGCTCTCCGACGTAGTCAAGATGACATTGAGATCAAGCTCTGCCGCCTTCCACTGAAGAGCTGCACCCAAATACTCATCTGCCTCATGGATAAGAACAGTGGCTCCAGCTTCAAAGTCGCTCAAGAGTCTATCGGCGGTGATTGCAAGAGCTGTTTTACGCAGTAGGACAGCAGCATTAATCTCGCTAGACGACAGATCCCAGACAAAGAATGGAGGCACTGAGACTTTGGACCTGTTCACCTCAGATATGGCGAGTACTCTGGTCTGAGGCTGAGAGTCTGTGTAGCCATAGCATAGATAACCCCAGGATTTGGTGCCGACTTGGAAGGGAAATAGCAGAGAATGGGTGACCGTGATGGTGACTGGTGGCGAGGAGGCGGACACAGGAATACAAGGAACGGGTTCAACGATAACAAACTGATTGGATCGATGCTGTATCTCTATGGCGTCCCTGCGAAGAATCTTGGGAGATTTTATTGTCATCTTACTGGCATTGAGCTGGTTGTTGAGCGCCTCGTCGGACTTGACCCGAGGAATGAACCACTTGTCCCCTCTAAGAACCAACTCAGCTTCAATTGACCAAACCAGATCGTCAGACTTGAGTGATGCTCGGTACACAAGCTGGAGGAATGCCTCAACCAGAAGAGATGCGGTCATTGGACCGACCTGGCCCTCGATGTCCACGTGCTGCAGATGAATGTGAGGGTACTCAGAAGCCAAGCTGCGACACATTCCAATGGACATGTTTGCAAAGGGCTCATCTCTTTGGCACCCTTTGGAGACCCAGAGAATCTGCCGAGATTCGTTGATGAGTTTTTGTACACCTCGAAGCTTATCATCTGTCAAGTCCTTGAGGATTGGTTCATCGAGATCTTGTAGAACTAAGGCTGACCGGGTCTGTATGTTCGATGAAGCCAACTCTTCAAAGCTGCCAACATGGTGAATGATAGGCTGGGAAGCACCGTGGCTAATCTGACGTATGATCTCCTTTGCATCTTTGCCAACTTCTCGGCAGTACCCACCGACGACGGTTATGGATTGAGATGAGAGCCAGTCACTCGATGCCAGTCGTGGCTGTCTCAAAATCTCCATCCTATCATCGACAGCTTGTGACAGCATGACCGAAGTCATGTACTTCTCAGCATCAACAAAGTCATTAACCGTCTTGTCAACACCAGAGAATCCAGTCTGCTTCAATAGCGCGTCCCACTGAGACACTGGGATTGTAGGTCCATAGCGGCGTCCATCATCACCTCCGAGCCACCAGCCTGAAAGACCAGACATCATGAGTTTTACACGTACGATGTCGCTGGTAACTTCGAGGAGCAGCAGCTGGCCACCGGGTTTGAGAAGCTTGCGGGTGTTTTGCATAGTGACAGCAAGAGATTTGGTGGCATGAAGGACATTAGAAGCGATGATGAAGTCGTAGTGCCCCTCAGGGAACCCTTGCTCAGTTGGGTCACTCTCGATGTTGAGGGGCTTGAAGATCATCTTGTCAGCCCAGTGATCGAAAGCCTCTGCAGCAGCCTCAAAGAAGCCAGTCGAGATATCAGTGAAAGTGTAGGTCTCAAAGGTTGTTCCTAGCGACTCCATGATACCCTTGGTCGCACCGCCAGTTCCGGCGCCGATCTCAAGAATGTTCATACGGGGATATCGATGAGCGATCTGCTTGGAGATCCGCCCGAGGTAGACGTTGGCTCTCTCGAAACCTAGGCCGAACTTGTAGATGCGGTTCAGCATGTCGTCCTTGACCATGTGTTCTAGCATAGTAGTCTGCTTGCGCACGACTGCGGGAAGGTTCTCTCCCACGGCTTGGATAAGCTGCAGGTCGATGCGCCCAGAGAACCTGGCAGACTGTTGCATAAGCCAGTCCCTCGAGTCGTTGGACCACTCAGTCTTGATAGTGGGGTGTTGGCCAGACTGGATCAAGGGGAAGAGATGGTCGATCCACTCAAAGATGCGCTGATAATGCCAGTCGAAGCCCGAAACTTCGTCGCGACCAACAGCTTTGTTGAGTTCCCGAAGATAAAAGTACGAAAGACGCTCGCAAAGATCGACAAGTTCAAGATCAGATGCAGTATCTTGGTCTTGAGTATCTGACTGAGCAATACCACTCGCAATGTCAACCTCCCACTCAGTCTTTGTGTAGAGCTCCTTAGCGTTGCTAGGTCCAGGCCGGAGGAGAGATGTGCACGTCAATCCCTGGAGCTGTAACACAGGCTGGCCTTCTGAAGATTGGAAAATATCCATATCGGCGGTGAGCTCACGCTCGTTTGTGTTGGTCAAGAAAGAGTCGATCACCAAGTCCTCGCCATGGCGCAGGTGGCTGGTGTTGGCAATACGAAGACTGCGGAAAAAGGTAGGGACAAAAGGAGCTTGGAGGCTTCCATCATCGGGCCAACAGTAAGCAGCAAAGATTGACTGAAAGGCGGCATCCAAAAGAGCAGGGTGAATCATTGCCGGAAAGTCAGGGACAAGTTGACGCGCGTGGGCGGTTGCTAGACCCAGCTGACGATCAATGCTCTGAAGATGCTTGAACTCGCCCGTGTACTCAAGTCCAATATTGGCCAGAGCGCTGTAGAATCTCTCCACGTCAATGGATGTAAGTGAAGCAATCGGCTGGCTCCGCGAGGGCAGATGAGCAGCGCCGTCCGAGGAGCCAAACTCCACCCGGAGTTGTCCCTTTGCATTACACTTCCAGCTATCACTCCGTCCACTCATTGGCGTAGACAACGTCCAACTTGCCGTGGCGAAAGTCGGCTCATTTCTCTCAACCTTAAGAGTGAAAACAGTCTCCAGAGCTTGAGAGCCTTCAGTCAACTGGATGGCACTTAGGATGTAGACATCAGAGAGCTCAATCAGCTGGATCTCCTTGGTCGTATCGATAGCTCGTGCAGCCTCCATGGCCATAACTAAGTATCCAGCTGCTGGGTACACAACTTGACCTTCGACTTTGTGGCCTTCCAGCCAAGGAACATCATCGAGTCGAAGATAGTTGATCCATCGCATGCTGTCAGCGGTATCCTCAACAGAGCGGGCGCCTAGGAGTGGGTGAGGAGGCTGAGTGCGCTGCCGGTAGTTCAGTGACTTTCGGGATTCTCTCCAGAAGGATTGTGTATGATCCCATGCGTATGGCGGAAGTCCATCTGCCATAGCTGTGATTGACGGGGAGAAGGCTTGGGTATATGCGGTAAAGTCGACAGCAGACTTGCCCAGGTGAGACCAGAGGAAGCCAAGTGAGTCGCTCAAAGCCTCAACGTCATGAACGCTTCTGGTCAATGTACCCTGATACGGCAATGGAGATCCAGTGGCGCGCTTGTATGTCTGATTGAAAGGACCCTTGAGAGCTGGGTGAGGGCCGACCTCCAGAGCCACATGACAGGGCGGGCTAGCCTCCGCGACGAGCTCCGAGGCCACCGAGAAGAGAACCGGGTTCACCATGTTCTCGACCCAATACTCATCACAAAGTGCCTCACCGTGTAGAGAGGCGGTGATGCGTTCCCCCAAGACACTGGAGTACCACTCCACAGAATCGTCGCCAGGGAGAGACTTCACACCAGCAGCTTGGAGCTTCTCAAGGTATGGCTGAGCACAGGGATTCATGTGATGGGAGTGATATGCGGTGTCAACCTTGAGGATACGAGCAAATGTGCCTTGCGCGTCCAATAAGGCCTTGGCATCATTAATGCTAGCCCTATCACCAGAGAGAGTAGTGCTAGTAGGCGCATTGCTGGCAGCCACATCGACAAGGCCAGCGAAGTTCTCCTCACAAAAGGCAGAAGCTTCCTCGTACGAGAGACCAACTGCCATCATGGATCCCGTCTCCCCATTCTCTCCGCCAGCGAGCTTGGCACAGACGCCGCGAAGGTATGCTACTCGAATAGCATCAGTCGCAGATAGGAAGCCAGCAGTGTAAGCAGCTGTGATTTCTCCTGAAGAATGACCAATAACACAGTCAAATGTTATACCAGCCTTGCGCAGCAACTCAACTACCATTATCTGTACTGCAGTGCAGAGCGGCTGTGAAATAGCTGCTTCGCCAAGACGAGAGGAGTCCTTGTCAGCCATTATTTGCTCTGTGAGCGTCCAGGTAGGAGGCTCTGCTAAGCTCGCCAATGACTCTTCCAAGAACGCCATCACGGCGCGAGCAAAAGGAGAGGCCTTGAGGATCTCTCGTCCCATGGTAGGCCATTGCGCGCCTTGACCGGTGAAAACACCCAAGATACGAGGAGGCTGACCTGGTGGGACAGTCTGGCTGATGAAAGGCAGCACAGCATTCTCAGCTGTGGCGTCTCTCAACTTCTGCTGAAGACTCGGTAGGTCATGGCCAGAGAAGTAGGTCCGAAGGGGAAGTTGTGATCGTCTCTGGGCCAGTGTGAAGATGATCCTATCGATCTCCCTTTTGTAGTTATGCTCAATTGCTTCTGCAAAGTGCGCAATTTGCTTGCGTAATGATAGATCTGAGTTGGCAGAGAGGACAAGCGGGGTAGAGATAATGCCTTCAGATGAACTGGCTTCCGTGCGAGCGTTGTCGAATTGCTCGATGATGGCGTGTACATTTGTTCCGCCGAATCCGAAGGAGTTGACACTTGCACGTCTGGGAGATCCGGGAGCCAGCTTAGGCCACGGTTTAGACTCAGTAGGGAGCCTCAAGTTGGAGACGTAAGGATTGAGGGCAGGGTTTAGATTCTCGAAGAGTTGGTTGGGAGGAATGATTCCTCTTTTAACAGCCTCGAGGGCTTTTATGAGACCGGCAAGACCAGCACATCCTTCGAGATGTCCGATAGCTGTCTTAACTGAGCCTACATACATGGGCTCAGGCACGATATCCCCATCAGCAAAGAAGGCTTCGTGAATAGCACGGGCCTCAAGAGGATCACCGGCAGGTGTGCCTGTCCCATGGGCCTCGAAGAATTGACAGCGGTCTTTAACAAAGTCAAGACCGGCATTCTTGTAAGTCTGTCGAATCAGAACTTTCTGCGCCTCTGGACTTGGTAATGTAATACCGTTCGTTCCTGTAAGGGATTAGCAAGATAAAACGCCTGGACTGTGACAATGTCTCAACTTACGTCCGTCAGAATTGACTCCAATCTCCCTAATGACGCCTTGAATATGGTCTCCGTCTGCCAACGCTTGGGACAGGGTTTTCATCATGATGGCTGCTACACCCTCGCCTCTTGCGTAACCGTTGGCAGAAGCATCCCACATCCTACTACGTCCAGTTGGGGACAGCATGTGTAGCTTGGACTCAGAAATCATCATTTCTGGACCCAGGATAAGATTGGCACCTCCAGCGCAGGCGATTTTTGAGACACCGTTGCGAAGAGATGTAACAGCATCATAGACTGCAACAAGACTGGAAGAGCACGCCGTGTCAATGGTCATAGAAGGTCCCTTCCAGTCGAACAGATAAGAGATTCGGTTGGAGAGAATACTGCGAGCAGTACCGGTGGCCATATACTTGGGCATATCTTGAGGATCACGCATAAGCATTTCATGGTAATCGCCCGTCATGCATCCAACGTATACAGCGGTATCAGATCCCTTGAGGTCTTCCATAGGCAGACCAGCTGCCTCGGTGGCCTCGTAAACAGCTTCAAGCAAGAGCCGTTGTTGAGGATCCATGGCCTCAGCCTCACGGGGATTAATCTTGAAGAATGAGGCATCAAACACTCGAATATCCTCAGACAAGAGATATGCCTTCTTCACATCGGTGCAGCCATTCTTGTCACCATTGGTGCTGTAAAAGGCATCTACATTAAACCTGTCATTGGGAATACGGGACTGGACGTCTCGTTTCTCACACAGGAGGTCCCAGAGCTTGGACGGGGTGTTGGCGCCGCCGGGGAAGCGGCAAGAGGTGCCAATGATGGCTATGGGCTCTTTGGGGAGGGATTGAGTGTCAGTCATGATTGAAATAACTGGCCGAATTCGTGTTGAACTTGTTCGTGGTGAATGATGAAGAAGAAAGCGATTAATACGATACTGCTCAGGATATCACAGTCGTTGATTTTGGATTTGTCGGTATAAGTGCCATTGCCATGTCACTAATGTTCACATCCACAGCAGTACATCTGCTACGTATCTTGGAAAAAGACTTTTGTGGACTTCCTAAATCAGACTTAGACATGGTCCCCATGAACCCATCCTTTGAACTGTCGTAATGGCTGAATGAACTGTGTGCCAAAGACGATTCAGGGGCGTATAGGAGTGAATTGCGGCCGCAAACTACCGGAGGTCTCCTCCGGCCCTCTAAGTTCCATCGATTCGGGTCGTACTCCTATCCTATCATGAGGCATTTTCATCATCTAGACAAGCTTCTGTCATCGCCTCATCCCCAGTCCACCGTGCTTCAGGGTTTAGATTCCATCTACATGGAGTCTTAGATGAGATCTGACATGTTGAAGGACGGGGGCGTATAGAGGCTTGTTGGGAACGGGCCGGTTTACCCATGCGTGGCCTCATTTGACCACATACCCATGTAGTCTGACATGACTAGTTACCGGTCAAGTAAAACGTGGAGGTGTATGGGGTTGCTTGAAAAAAAAAAAAAAACATCCGAAACGAACGATACGGGATCTCCCGGATGGCGCCGCTAGCCGCTTGGCTTAGCCTAAGTCAACTTCGTTTGATGCTTACGAAGTTACCCCATTTCAAGCAGGGGGTGGCTTTTGCTCTTACTTTGCTCTCTCAAAGAGACAACCCAATTGAGCAAATTATCAGCCCTAGCTAGCTTGCCTTCTGTTTTTGGAAGCTAGCGTGAGCTACGTAAATCTACACAGCCTTATCAACGTCCATGCCATCCAGTCCATGCTTGAGGCATACCTGTCGATGCCCCAAGAAACGTTCCCTCTTTGTTCCTCTCAATCAAATTCCAATTATCCATCATGCACAAAGTCTTTGCCTCAGATTTCTTCAACTTCGAGTTCCTTCGTCTCCTTGGCACTGTCCCCTTCCAAGGAGCAGAGGTTGGCGAGTGCCTGACCACCGCGGGGCGCATCAAAGATGGTGATCCCGAGAGTTGGTATCGCGCCTGGCGTGACCAGGCAGAAAAGGCGCAAGCTCTAGCAGAAGAAGCTGCTGCTGTCGGCGATAGGACCGGTGCTTGCTGGGCTTATATCCGTGCTGCCAATTATTGGCGGGCCAGCGAGTTTCTACTGCACTGCACCCCCAATGATCCGCGCATCTTGGCTTCGTCAAAGGCCAGTGTGAATGTCTTTGACAAAGGCTGGGTTCTTCTAGATGCCACTGTCAAGAGCTTTGAGATACCTTACGAGAAGGATATCAAACTGCCTGGCAGACTCTATCTTCCTGCTCCGCATCACAGGCTGCCTGGCAAGATTCCTGTGGTGCTTCAGACCGGAGGCTTTGACTCTACCCAGGAAGAGCTGTACTTCTATGGTGCTGCTGGTGCTCTTCCTAGAGGATACGCCGTCTTCAGTTTTGATGGACCTGGTCAAGGCCTTCCCCTACGTGTTGGGAAGCTGAAACTCCGTACAGATTGGGAATACGTCGTGGGTCAAGTCCTGGACTTTGTCACAGATGACGTAGCTCCAGAGTATGATCTTGATCTTGAACGTCTAGCCATCTTTGGAGCTTCCTTAGGTGGCTACCTGTCACTACGTGCGGCAGTTGATCCCCGAATCAAAGCGTGCGTCTCTTGTGACGGACCTCTGGATCTCTTCGAGATAACCCGCAGCCGCATGCCGCCCAGGTTCATCAACGGTTGGCTCTCCGGCTGGGTAAGCGACAGGGTCTTCAACTGGGTAGTAGACGCCCTCACTGCCGTGAACTTTCAAATTGCATGGGAGTTCGGGCACGGCAAATGGGTTTTTGGGGTTGAAACGCCGGCAGATGTGCTACGAGTCATGCAGCAGATCTCACTCAAGGGCGGATACCTGTCCAAGATCAAGTGCCCCACGTTGATAACTGGCGCTGCGAATTCGTTCTACTTCACGCCTGATATCAACGCCAACCCCATATTCGAGGGGCTGACGGCTTTGGGACCCAATGAGAAGCATTTGTGGATTGGCAAGGGGGTTGAAGGTGGAGGGTTGCAAGCCAAGATTGGAGCTTTGGCGGTTGTTCACCATAAGATGTTTACGTGGTTGGATAGTACTTTTGCCATCAAGCGGGATGTATTGTAGCTTAGCCGTACTCGTATCTCGTAAACTAAGTTTGGCCCAAACTAGAAACTCTTCGATGTGTACGTACCTACAGGCTTTGATATTCGCGTTTTAGCGTATTCGTTCTATTGCATACCCGACAAGGGAGTGGAAAGAAGCGACTAGGGAATGACGAGCAACCTGAATCGACCGGATGGGTCTTCCGATAGGGCAAGTCAGCACCGAAACTTGTTACTGGCCTCAGCAGCACAGAATCAAATGGCAACTGATGGATGGTAAGTGGGCGAACTGCCGAGCTTCTGCTCATCAGCTCACTCCTGCATCCAGCCGAATATCCGTCATGTATCCGCTCTGGCGCTACGCCCTACCGTCGTCTGTGCGCATTAGAGTAAGCACTAGCCGAGAGAAGCGAAAAACAAGGATTCAGGGTTCAGGATTCGGGCAGATCGTCTAATGCACGCGTTGTGGAGTACTCCGTAATGGATGCACATATCTAAACGCGTCGATACGCATTGCTAAATTAAGCATGCGTTCTTTTCTGATGTTATGAGGTCAGATTTCTTACTGTAACTGCTATCAGCCCATCCAAATCCTTCGGCAGCGGACTTCGCCAAACACTGCAACATCGGAACCGAGGGACCAAGGTTTGCCGATGATTCTCAAGATCCATCAGCAGATTTGTAAGAGGATGTTTATTAGCCGTTCTTATGTAGTCCACCTCTCTGAGTAGACTTCAGGAAACAACAGCGTGAGCATCAAGTTAACTGGCAAAATGACTTCATTTGGAACCCTTTACACGTATATGCCTAATGCGAGAGTTTTCAAGGTAATTATGTCTTTTGCATTACCTATCTTGTATTTGCATTTACTCATTGACTAACTCTTTTCTCAGATCCTCGCTGCAGCAAAACTCAACAATCTCATCATCGAGATTCCTGCTTATCAACACGGGGTGACCAACAAGTCAGCAGAGTTTCTCTCGAAATTCCCAGCTGGAAAAGTCCCAGCATTTGAGGGTCCTGACGGCTTCTATCTCGCGGAATCTGACGCTATCGCCCAGTATGTAGCCCAGTCAGGCCCTCAAGCAAGTCAGCTGCTTGGCCAAGACGCCATGGGTTCAGCAAAGATCAGACAATGGATCTCTTTCTTTGCCGAAGAGATCTACCCTACTGTTCTTGACCTTGTTAAGTGGCGAGTAGGTCTAGGAGCATTCGATGAAACTACCGAGACTAAGGCACTGGCTCAGTTGGTGTACGGTTTATCGGTACTCGAGAAGCACCTGAACACCGCTGCCTTGCTCGTTGGAGATGGACTGACGCTTGCCGATCTTAGTGGTGCTTCTACTCTGTTGTGGGCTTTCATGCATATAATTGATGAGCCCATGAGGCAGCAGTATCCTAATGTTGTCGCTTGGTACTTGAAGGTTGTTCAAAACGAGAAAGTTAAAGAAGTTTTTGGGACACCGGACTTGATCGAGAAGAGACGTATTGGGGCTAAGTGATCTTAATTTAGATTACTGTAGGAATATCTCCAGTTCTGAGGGGCTTGCAAAGCACATTCTTGTGCTGCATTCCAGTAAGCGTGTAAGAAAATGCAACTACAGCATAGAGAAGTATTACTTTGAATATTAAGAGATAGCTATAAATGAAACAAAAGAAAAAGATTATCTAGTCAGGTAGAATATACAATGATAATAATCAAGACACTAGATAAAACATGGTCTTAAAGAACTTCATCTTGTAAGAAGAGGTGCAAGGCCAAACGAGCGTTCTTCGAAGTTGAGGACAAGATACTTCCTCTTGAGAAACGCCCTGCCTAGAAGAACAACCCTTGCGTCTCCATTCTCTGTGCGCCCGTATTTCCAAACATTGACATTCAGATAGCAAACAGGCCCAGGCATGTCTGTCAGCTTGGTTACATAATCACGTGGAGAAATCGTGTACTTCCTCCTGCCATCCAGTTGATATACCAGATCGGGATATTCGTGTAAACCGTCACAAGCAACTGTGTACCAATCCTGATTTGCCGTGTTGTAACCCGAAGATCCCTGCTGCTGAATGTTCTGGACGATTGCCTTGGATGCAGGTTTGGCACTTTTGATGTGTCGGACCAGGTACTTGTACCCGTTCAGAGACAGGGGTGCTCCTAGTCCCTCAGATCCTTCGTCCACGACAGCCAGTGGGGGTGTAAGCTTAGCAGTCTTGACAGCCTTGAATGTAACAGCATAGTTCTTGGACAGCTTATCAGTCCTGATCCACATTCCGGTCAAGGACGTGCTCCAATAGTTGCTGCGAGGTGGCGTTGATGGGTAAAAGGCATCGCTGAGCCATTCAGGATTCTGTATCTCGTACGACTGGAGCTTTTTGGCGCTGTACATTGTAGTATCCGTACCGCCAAAGACTAGCTGCGCATCGCCCCCCTGACAGGGCGCTGCTGACTTGAGTACCTCGCATGTATGCCACCCAACCAAAGGTCCCATCTTGCCGTTCCTCCAGGCTTGAAAGTTGACGGGCTCGGATGTTGCAGTGATGGCCTTTGGTGTGGGGGCTAGGCCAAAGATTCCTCCAAAGGGAATGACGGGAACAACGCTGCCTGGGTAGGGGAAGTCGGAAACTTGCATTAGAGTGTCTTTGTTGCAGATGTCTCCAATGCAGAACTTGTCTCTTCCATAGTCAACGGTAAAGTTTGGCGCGAATGCAGTGACAGGCCACGTTGCCTGTGCAAAGGTAGTATTTGCGAACGTTGTTGAGTCATGTTCGTTGAAGAACGATTGGCCTTGGGCAACGCAGAGCTCGGGGTTGAATTGTCCCAGACAACGTCCGGATCGGACAAAAGGAGCCATCCATGTCATGTCGCTGAGCATGGTGATGTTTTGCGGTGGCGAACCGACTGTAACATTGAACAGGTTCCCGTAGACGTCCCAATTGGCTGGAACTGCTACAGAGTTACCGTTACCAGCCGAACGGTGTTCCAACGTGACAGCGGCTGCATGACTCGGGCTGAAAGCTCCGAAAACCTGCAGTGCAACGTACAAAGTCGTAATGGTAAGCATTGTTGCAGATCGTTTCGGAAACAGGAACAAATGTCAGAAAGAAGGTTGAGATGCCGCCAAAGTCTGTATGATCTGACTGATTGTATTCTGCAGAGAACAAACATACAGGGACATGATGCACGTTTTATCGGGCTTGTAAGCGGCGTCTGGGGACACGAAGGAATCACTTTTGATATTTGAGGCACAGCGATGAAATTAGCAATATACAATAGCGCCTGTGGCGTGGCTAATATCGAATCTTAGTAAGATCCTTGCAGCTAAAGTCCCATTCCAAGACTGCTAATATGGGCTGAGATGCGCCGTCGTATTGGGGTCGGTGTCACAGCCTTACATCGTTTCGCCAAGATGGAAACTCGTCTAATCCTTCAGCCCCACTAACGAACTTAGATGCAATCACGTCAATGAACCAACAAGAAACGGTAGTACCCGAGGGAGGGGGGTGCATAAGGCAAAGGAGGGCAGACGCTATAACCCTGGTCTAGGCGGACGATTGGCCAGGGTGGCTTACGAACTGCCATCCGAAAATTGAGTTTCGTGGACATCATTCGATTTAGGATTACTCTGAAACGATTGTACTGAAACTTATTTCCTAATTCGGAATATGGATTGTGTCGAACCCGGGGGCTTGGAATCTGCTAGACAGTCAGCTTGGTCGGAGCTACGACCAAACATTAAGCAGATGGAACAGGCAGCCAACTCAATGTTTTCTGACACTAATTCAACCTCATCTCAGTATTCTTCCAAGTCTCACCACCAATTCTCTCACTTTTTCTCTCGTTTATTATCAACCCATCAGCAACATGGTTCATCGCCCAAGACTACTTTGTCTCCATGGAGGCGGTGCTTCTTCACAAATCATGCGTATACAATTCTCCAAGCTAGAGTCCGCACTACGCAAAACATTCCAGCTCATCTTCCTAGAAGGTCCTCTAGACAGCGCCCCAGGACCTGGCGTCCTCCCCTTCTTTGAGGATTTTGGTCCATACTCCTGCTGGGTCAGCGATGACAGGTCATTATCCCCAGAGGAGAAGAGAGAAGAAGAAACCAACGCAATTGCATACATCAAGACCTTCATGCTTCAATACGGCCCCTTCGCTGGAATCCTTGGATTTTCACAAGGAGCCCGTGCTGCAGCCAGTATCTTGCTAGAACAGCAGCGGGAGGCTTTTACTCATGACTCGTTGTTCGGTGTCTTCTTCTGCGGCACGTTTCCTCCCTTCGTTCCTGATGCCCCTGATATCAGCCTGCCAACCATACACATACTGGGACTTACGGACCCCTATCTTCGGGAAAGTGAAGTGCTGTTGGAGCATTGTACGCAACAGAGTGTCAGGAGAGTGATCAAGTTCAACGGGGGCCATCATATGCCGACCAGCTCAGACGTCACTCAACAGATTGCTGATGTCATTTCGATGACATACAGAACATCACAAAGGAAGAAGGCTTCAAGCATCTGGAAGAAGAAAGTTCCAGACTCTCGACCTTCAGCGCTTGAGGTTTGAGATTTGGTGCACCGTGCAAACTGGCAGTTTAGAATAGATCAGTACCAAAGAATAGATCAATGCCCTAATAGTGTAGACTCATTAGTTACCAATAAGTCGTGTCTGAATAAATTATTGTTGCCGCTTAGGGTCATGACACTACTTCAAGACTTGCGGGTATACAACTTAAATAACCCTCAATTTCTAGTAGGAAGACTAGAATTGATCTCTAATTTGAGTAAGTCTGTAGGTTAATTCCTATAAACAGGTACGCTTGACTATGTCTCTGGCTGTAATATTCAATATCGGTCAAGTTCTGATTCGACGATCTTGAAGATATCAGCGACACTATAACAGATTCATACCACAGTGGTACCAACAACGGCCAATAAGATTCTTATTACAGTAATCTAGTTAGATCAAAATCAGTTCAAATGATGAAGTTCTGTACTTGAATTATGCCATCTCACTTCTCGACCCAAAAATCATACATCACCGAAGGCTGTACGGATATTCTTGCCGGCAGTGCAGTCTCTAGCGTGAGATTTTAGGGTTGTAACAGAACCCCAGAACATACCGCTTCGGGCAATTCGTGTCCATGCAAGATCGGTAATTTCGATTGGTCTAAAATTGCCGGTCTGTCAGATCGGAGGCTTTATGTACATACCCTGGACACGGCACGATGCCGGCCGTTCTCGTCAGATCACGATAATTCTCCCTGACTGAAAGGATTGCTCTTGCATGCCACTAGTTTCATCCTACAAACCTGAAAGCCGCAGGTGAGAAACATGGGTGGGAATCCTGTACAGTCGCGGTCTTGCTCACAAGCTTCCGTATGCGTGTTTTCTTTTGTGGCTCTGGCGATTGAGGAATTGTACTGAGTATGGGATATTATAGTGGAACCGTCCGACGGAGGCTTTCGCGATGATTGTGCCATCTTTTGACAGACACGGCGAGTGGAAAAATAACAGAATCAGTAATGACATTAGTTGTCTTTTCTCTTCAATCAATTACTCTTTCGCGTAGCATAATTGGTAGTCGTTTGTTGCGTAATTCATGAGTTCTCACAATGGCTCAGTCCGACAAAATGGCCTCCGTCGATGATCCAATGCCCCAGCCGGCACCAGAAAAGTCACCATCCTCTGATCCTCAGCCTGAACCAAGCAAGAAAGGTGCCCGATTCTGGCTCATCTTCGTGGCTATTGCCCTGACGACTTTCCTCGCTGCCCTCGACACATCCATCATCTCAACAGCACTACCCACCATCACCGCAGACCTTGGGTCCGAGTCTCTCTACGTATGGATCATCGACGCATACCTCCTGGCCTCAACAGCCACCATCCCCATCTTTGCGCAAGCAGCCAACATTTACGGCCGTCGCAGTCTAACCCTCATCGCCGTTTGCATCTTCACGCTCGGTAGTGGTCTATGCGGCGGCGCACATAACACGGCCATGATGGTGGGTGGACGTGCCGTGCAAGGCATAGGCGGAGGAGGCATTCTCACCATGAGTGAGATTGTCGTCTGTGATATGGTCTCCATTCGAGAACGGGGCATGTACGCTGGCATCATTGGCGGTGTCTGGGCCATTGCCGCTGTGGTTGCGCCCGTCATGGGAGGTGCTTTTGCGCAGAACATCTCGTGGCGATGGATCTTCTACATCAATCTCCCAATCGCCGGTGTATCTCTGGTCGCCTTGGGTCTGTTCCTCAAGCTGGCTCGCCCACCGTCTGGCACCGTCAAGGAGCAGATGAGCAGGATAGACTGGGGCGGCAGCGTTCTTCTCATCGGCTCTGTCACTTCCATCGTTCTAGCACTGAGCTGGGGTGGCTCTAAACATCCATGGTCGGGCTGGCAAACAATTGTTCCTCTGGTCATTGGTCTGCTTGCCCTGGTCGCCTTTTTCGCGTACCAAGGCGCTCCGTGGCTCAAGGAACCCACCATGCCTCTGAGACTATTCAGCAACCGGACATCATCCACATTGCTCGTCATCAGCTTCATCCATAGTCTGTTGCTGTACTGGGTTTGCTACTTTCTTCCTGTTTATTTCCAGGCTGTCAAGGAAGCCAGTCCCACACGCTCAGCAGTCATGCTCTTCCCCATTGCCTGTACGAGCGCTCCCGCTGGCGTAGCTGCCGGCATCACCATCACCAAGACGGGAAAGTATCGTGTTTGGCACTTCACCGGATTTGTACTCATGTCAATTGCCTGTGGCCTTTTTACCTTGCTTGATGCCCAATCCTCAACTGGACGCTGGGTCGGCTTCCAGATCTTGTTTGGTATCGGAACTGGAACAGTGTTTACTTCGACACTGCCTCCAATCCTCGCCAGTCTGCCTGATTCCGACGTCGCCACTGCAACTGGTGCGTGGACATTCATCCGCAACTTCGGATCAATCTGGGGTGTTGCCATCCCAGCTGCTGTCTTCAATAATCATGTCAATCATGCGGCTCCCAAGATCTCAGACGCGACAGTCAAAGGTCTTCTCGTTGATGGAGGCGCATACGAGCATGCGACCCAGCACTTCATCAAGAGTCTCTCTCCCAACCCGGAGCTTAAGACCCAAGTGATTCAGGTGTATCTAGAGGGACTCAAGGTTGTTTGGCAGGTGTCTCTCGCATTTTGTCTTTTGGGTTTTATTCTTTGTTTCTTTGTTCGCTCATTGACTTTGCGTGATGAGCTCAATACTGAGTTTGGGTTGAAGGAGGAGAAGCCCAACTCGAATAACATGTCGAGTGAGGAGGGCGTTGCGAGGGATTGAACACGCTAAAGACCCTGAAAGAAACTCGTATCGAGGGGCCATGTCTTGGGTCTTTTTTTTCTATAGCATAGTCTTAGTCAATTACCTATTTCATTGAATTCTGAATGCGTTTATCTATTAAATCCGACCTCATTACTGCCTTGCGTTGTTGATAAAATTTTGTTCACAGTTGTGTATCCCGCGTCTGAGCCCCGCGTGATGGCAGGGCACTGCGTCGCTAAAATTGGCGTCAAGTTTGTAACTCTTCAGTGGTTCAAAGCGCTGAACATTCTCCGCTACAGGCCTTATCCCGCTATAAATTCCAGGCGTCCCATCAATCTCAAACTCCCTCTTCACCCGACTTGTTCACAACACATTCTATACTTTGCAAACATCTTTAATCATGAATTTCGATACGTTCTACAACATCATTGCTGGCCAGCCTCGCAGCGCGCAGGAAACCACGTCGGGCGCAAACCCGCTGGACCGTTCCTCTCTATGGCCTGCCCCCGTCGCTACCGCAAATGACGTGAAAGAAGCTGTTCGCTCTGCACAAGAAGCATTCCCCGCGTGGGCTCAAAAGACCTACAAGCAGCGTACTGAGCTTCTGGAGAAGTTCGCTGATCTCTATCTTGCCCATGCTAACGAATTCTGCCAATTGATCGCGACTGAGTGCGGGAGAACAGTGAGATGCATTTTTTTTTACCTCGGACAGTTACACGCTGATGCCGAAGCTAGGCCGGTAATGCAGCAATAGAAGTGTATTTCGCTGCGCAATGGCTACGATATCCGTGTTTGTTTCAACAGGCCTTCTCAGTAGGCGCATGCGATGCTAACGGGGACAGCGAAATATGAACTTCCCGAAGAAATCACCGAGGATGACAAGAAAACATGCATCGTCACTCAGGAACCTCTTGGAGTTGTTGCTGCCATCTGCCCCTGGAACTGTACGTTGTCTCTCTGAAGAGTGTTGAAGCATTTGTTAACTGTTGGCAGTTCCCTTGATGCTCGGTAATCCCTCTGCACTTCACAAGGAGCGTCAAGCTAATATCCAGAAGCTTTGGGAAAGATTGCACCTGCTTTGGCTACGGGGAACTGTGTCATCCTCAAACCATCGTGCGTCAACTCGCAATTACACAATTCTCCCTATCTTTCGCTGACTTCATACAGCCCCTTCACTCCATATTCGAGCTTGAAGCTTGTAGAACTAGCTCAGCAAGTGTTTCCTCCGTCAGTTCTTCAGGTGCTTCATGGCCACGACGATGTGGGCCCTATGCTTGTCAAGCATCCCCGAATTCAGAAGATCACTTTTACGGGGTCTACTGCTACTGGAAAGCAGATCCTCAGAGATGCAGCTGAGACAATGAAGAGAGTAACCCTCGAAACGTGAGTGTATCTGAAAGGCTACCTACGTTCACTGCTAATTGGTGGCACAGTGCTGGCAATAATGCCTCCATTATCCTGCCCGATGTCAACATTAAAGCCGTTATCCCCCAATTAGCAGGAGGTCTATGGTTCAACGCTGGCCAAGTCTGCATTGCCACACGCCGCATGTATATCCACCAAGACATCTTCGATGAAGTCGTGGCTCAGCTCGCAGAAGCCTCAAAGGACCTAGCTTATAGCATCGAACCGATCCAGAACGAAATGCAGTTCCTTCGGCTCAAAAGAGCTCTCGCAGACGCAAACGCTGACGGCTACGAGCTGCTATCGCTGGGTAAGACGGAGGCTGCCGAAGGATTCTTCA
The DNA here is from genome assembly GCA_013363135.1 of Fusarium brevicatenulatum. Lineage (NCBI taxonomy): Eukaryota > Fungi > Ascomycota > Sordariomycetes > Hypocreales > Nectriaceae > Fusarium > Fusarium brevicatenulatum. The sequence goes on along the minus strand of JABEEJ010000330.1, from coordinate 42,031 downwards.
TTCAGCCCACTATTATCAAGAACCCGCCCCCGGATGCACATGTCGTGCAACAGGAAAACTTTGGTACGTGGCCTCGAGTCATTTTTGGTATCAACTTACACGGTCTCACAGGCCCCATCGTGTCATGCATCAAGTTCTCATCCCTCGATGAAGCCATATCTTTGGCCAATAACAGCGACACTGGGCTAGCCGCAAGTGTGTGGAGCGGTGACATTTCAGCGGCTAAGCGCGTAGCCGCTAAGCTAGAGGCCGGCAATGTCTACATCAACGGCCCGCCGCAGCCGGATCCTTTTGTGCCGTTTGGAGGCCATAAGCAGAGTGGATTAGGCGTTGAGTATGGGCTGCAGGGGTTGTTATCCTTCTGTCAGACAAAGTCTACGTATGTGTACAAGTGAGATAGAATCACCCCCAAGGCTTACAGCGTGGGGTATGTTTGTTCAATCTACCCCCTGCCTCCACCAGCATGCTACGCTCTCCTGCATCCCAGATGCAGCGTCTTAATATTTGGTTCATGGTATGGGAACGCAATATGCAGCTTTGAAGGATTACGCCGACATGCATTTTGACCACGGCGTATTGATCAGCTTACTTGTTTCATCTAGCCGTTGCAAATCCTACCCATACATGTGCATTCGTAAAAGTCCTTTACCCACATGGCAACCAAGACAGCAGTGCCGCAGGCGTAAATCCTTCTGTAACTTCCATGCATTGCTTATCATACGCCGTTTTTAGTTCGCATGTAACTTCCTCCAGGTGGCTTTGCGTCATACCATGGAGATATGGCCTGACCTGCCCCATGGGCTCATCGATGCAAGTGTCCGTCAAGCCATTATTCGTTCCGGGAGCTACCGACGCTGACTATGAGACGGCGGTCTTCTATTATCCTGGGGAGCTTTGCAAAGCCGCATCGGTGACAAGTTTCATCCCGGCTAACTAGACTGAGTGCTGCTGTTCACGGCAGTTTATAGTGCACCCGCTCCTCCGGTCACTGATTGTAATCCCCATTACCTCTTTGGCTAGAGACCAACTTACAGCACAACACTTCTTTCGCCATGGAGTCGAGGCCACTTCAATACCTTTCGGGCCTAAACTCAGGTCATTTGGTAAAGCAGGTGTCTGAGATGTTCGAGAACTTGACAGTCACCAAAGCTGTCGGCGCTTTCATCGTCTTATTCATCATTGTACCAAGAGTTTTTGATGTAAGTCATCTTCCTTCTAGCCTTTATATCTTCTCCTGACCGAACCAAGTTCCTCCGAAATCTGTTTTCTCCCGTCTTCTCAATCCCTGGCCCCCTCATCAACAAGTTCAGCCCTTGGCCACTGGAGATTGCGACATTCAAGGGGAAAAGGTATGTAAACCGAATCTTGTATCCCAACATTAGTTCTGACAATTCCCTTAGCCATCGGTTTGCTCGTGCTCTTCATCGCAAATATGGCCCCATTGTGGTCCTTGCTCCTGGGATGATATCTATTGGTGACTCCAAGGAGATCAAGCGTATCATCCAGAGCGAAGACTGGGTCAAGTCCGAAGCCATCTACGGGAACTTTAGACAAGATTTCCATCGTCCGACACTTCTCGCTTTTACTGAGAAGAAGGCCTACTCTAGACGCAAGCGCATGCTATCTTCCATGTTTGGTATCCGCTACATCCGTAGTCTGGAGCCCCTCATGAAATCTTGTGTTGATGCTGGTGTTGCTCATCTCAACAAGCTTTGCGACAACCCTTCCAAGAGTACTGTCATCAATCTTCAGCACTTTATCCACGGTTTGGCTATTGACACCATTGGAGTTACTACCTTTGGCGGTAGCTTTCACGTTGTCGAGAATGGAAGTCACCCTCTCCCATCCCGCTTGAAAGCTGGCATGAAGATCTCTGCTGTGATGCAACTCATCGGCTGGATCAAATACATCCCTTTTCTGCCCAAGCGAGATCCCTACATCGAGAAGTTCACATTTGACATTGTGGACAAGCGCCGTAAGGAGGTTGGAGCTGTCAAGCATCAGGACCTTCTCCAGCATCTTGTCGATGTCTGCGACGACTCTCCCGGCTCTGAGTTCCGCACCTCGGATGTCCAAGATGAGAGTGTAATTCTGCTGGCCGCAGGAAGTGAGACTACTGCAAACGCAGAGCTCTTCACAGTCATCCAGCTTCTGAAGCACCCCGAAAAGATGAAGAAGCTCATTGCAGAAGTTGACAAGTGGTATCCTCCAAGTGAGCCCGACCGGGCTACCGATTGTGCTTACTCTCAAACCGGCATGACTTATCTCCAAGCCTGCATCGACGAGACTATGCGTCTGATCCCTGGGCAGGCGACTGGAAGTCCCCGCGAGGCATCCAAGCAGGAGGTTCTTCTTGGCTACAAGATTCCCAGAGGGACTACTGTTTTCCCCAACACTCAAGAAGCTCATCTTGACGGCAGTATCTGGGAGCAGCCCGAGAAGTACATACCCGAGAGATGGCTCGAGATCTACTCCCAGAATCAGACCTCCGCTATGCCCTACTGGCCTTTCTCTGCCGGGAGCAGGATCTGTGTAGGAAAGAACTTTGCTTTTCAGGAGATGCATATTTCCCTGACAACTCTTCTGCGCAAATTCACATTCGAGTATGTCCCGGGCCAGGATGAGACGACCGTGTTCCGCATTGCGCAGCAATTAGAGGCGGACTCTTACAAGGTTCGGGTAAAGAAGAGGTTTTGATGTAAAGCAATATCTGAAGTCAAGAAGTAACAGGTTAGGGATCCAAAGAGGCTTCTGACTGCCAACTTAGGTCTTCTCCTTTATGCTAGTGAGGTCGTGGAGCGATTCCATAGATACTGATAGAAGATGAGCACTAAATAATGGCTAGTGTAAGGCAAGAGAACCGACTGATCACGTAGCATAGTCAGACAAAGGGAGCTTCCTCTTCTCAGGTACTTGCTCTATGTCTATACAATGCTTGCAGGCCTTACTCGCTCCGAGGTAGATGTAACCAATTTAGTAATCGAACGGACTAGTCCGTTTTAACTAGACTTGGAGTGCTTGCAAGTATATAATCTATGAGCCCCTCCTTGATCGAGTTCATTGTATAGCTTTTCCTTCAGCTTTCTTCCTTCCTATCCACTGTTCAGAATGGTAGACAAGTCACATGTCAACAATGTCCCCATGCAGGGTAACGGCGCTTACAGTTCACATGCAGCCCTTCAGCATGAGGCTATGCTCAAAGCCCTGCCACTTTTCCAGGCTGCAGCTGAGACCATAATCAAGGTTGACTTTACTCGAACATCCATCGTGGAATATGGATCAGCCCATGGGAATAACTCGTAAGCTAGTGCCTCGATCTGGTACCCCATGTACTCATAGCTCTCTAGCTTGGAACCAATGGAGGCAATTTTGAAGTCTATCCCTGCTCGATCACTGGAACTACTTTTCAGCGACCGCCCAGAAAATGACTTTTGTACACTGTCCAAGACCGTCACTGCGTGGGCTGATGGACTAGTTGGAAACCAACTTCAACATCCCCTATTCATTAGTATGATCCCTCGCAGCTTCTATCAACAAGTCATTCCACCGAAATCTGCACATCTCGGTTTCTCTCTCGCTGCCCTCCATCATCTCGATCATGTTCCCCAACCCACAGAGGATGGCCAAGATGAGTCCAAACTTCTCCAGCAGCAAGCCCATGTTGATCTCGTAACCTTTCTGAAGCTTCGCTCTCAAGAAATCGTATCTGGTGGATCCCTCATCCTCTCTTTCGTCAGTCAGGCCTCTGCTGGATATGAGAATTACAGCGGACCAGTTGACGCTTGTCGCAACGCCATGATCCAAATGGTTCAACAGGGCAAGATTCCGGTATCCGTCGCTCAAGCCTTCCGGGTGCCCACATACAACCGAACTGTGAGCGATGTGAAGAACGTTATGGATGAGTTCACGCAGACTTGGAAAGTTCACGATCTTTTCGAAGATGATGTTATGCATCCGGCTTTTCATGAACTCAAGATTCACTCCAACCCCAGTCAAGAGGCGAGCCGCAAATACGCAGAAATTGTGATCGATTGGATGATGGCTGTTTGCTCTGGGTATTTTACCAAGGCTCTTCAGGTGGGATCTCAGGGAGGTTATACCAAACAGGAGGAGGAGAGTCTGCTTCAAGATTGGGTTACTAGAACTAAGGAGCTTTTTATACGTGATCACAAGGATAAGGAAGTTATTTGTTCCTTCATTTATATCCGACTAGAGAGGCTTTAAGTGCACCGTCTAGATACGCGTTCAACCAAGTTGGAACAGCATAGAAGAATTGAATCGAGTTCGGCGGCAGGCTTGATGGTTCCATCAACAAGCGATACCAAGGTCTGCGGGCTAACAACGCATCATAGGCCCACGCGACAATGGCAGCCCAATCCGAGGAAGAGGGATTCTTCTGCTCATCGCGATGCTCAGCGAAAGGGCCTGACCCAGCTTGTTTGTCTCCCCCTTCCAGCCTCAGCAACCCTGTTTCTCATCTTCTCACCCCAGATGCTTAAGCTATCGTCTGCCGGCACATTGATGACATGGACTCTCCTTCGATCTTATAATTGATGTATCTCAGTATATGCACGCGCCTGAGAATCAACTGATGAGGTATTATTGACCTTCAAGGGGGTTGTTTATTAAGCGATCAGATGAACTTGGAAGGCTGGGGCGAAAGAACCGATGGTTCCAACATTGTTCGCGTCACTTCACTCAAGGCCAGCAGTGCGGGCTAGTATTCATGACTCAGAAAGGGACTACAGCATTATTAGCACTCGCAGTGACCGATGAATCTAGCCATCACTAAGGCACTCGACTGGCGGGTAGAGAGCGTAATGTATTGACGATGTGCTATTGAGCTTCCTACAAGTCTAATCGACACTCGATGATTGCTATTCTAAGTAAAGTAAAAAACCCAAACCAGTCTATAGTACTTCTCTAAAACAAATCCTTGTACCAAAAATAAAAATAAAAAAAGAGCCGAAGCTCGATTGTGAGTGCATCTACTCTACTCCTGCTTCTTCTTGTTCTTGTTCTTGGGCATGCGAACAAGCCAGTACAGGAACAGAGCGGCGCCAATGTTGAACACAATGTACACCAATCCGATACCAAAGTCTCTCCATCGGTGGTCGTAGCTCGCGCTGAGAGCCTTGAGGAACGTATTGGTGTCGCTGATGGAGCAGAAGTTGCAGTTGGATGTGGCGTCGGGGTTGAGGACGTAACCACCGGCCTTGTCGGCGAACTTCTGGAGATATTCTCCACAGGTTGAGCCGTTGAGGGGCTGCATGACTGTGTACTCGTTGGAAGCGCATGTGACGTGGGTGTTGGCCATACCAGTCGATAAAATTGACGAGGCAAAGTACGTAAACGGCGATACTCTGTACATCCAGATCCAGAAGCCGGGCATGTTGTTGGGCGAGGCCAAGATACCACAGAAGAACAGGCACATCATGAAGATGACGTTGGCAAGGTTACCGCCTGCCTCAGCAGTGTCGGTGATGGCGATGCACATGTGGGCAAAGGTACACGTGAAGACGAGGAACTCCCAGATGATAAGCCACATGAGAGCGCCTCTCTCGGCGGTCTGGCCAGCTGCTTCGGCGTTCTTCTGGAAGCCGACGGGGTAGTAGAGGCAGACGAACAGGAAGACAGACATGAGACTGTTCCAAGGAATCTCGGCGAAGACTTGGGAGAGCATAAAGACCTTCCAGCTGTACGTCTTGGAGGGGCGTTCGCGGACTTCGTAGAGGGATCGTTGGGTGACGAAGTGAGGCATCTAGTAATGTTAGTGAGAGTTGGAGGGACAGGGGAGTAGTCGAGACTTACCTGCATCTGAACCAATTGACCAAAGACGGTGAAGACCTGGAAGATGGCAAACATCTGGTTCTGCAAGCCTTGAATTGACAGAGGAGCGTTGAGGAAGACGAGACCGATGAAGAGACCAACTTGGATACACAGGGTAGCCTTGGAGTAGATGTATGAAGGAGTGCGCCAGTACTGCTGGAAGACACGGAGACTAGCGATGCGAAGCTGCTCCCAGAAAGGCGCAGCGAATTCCCGGTACGACTCAGAGTTCTGGTCGTGAGGTTCATTGTGAGCACTGCCCTCGGCCTTGAGACGCTGAAGCTCAGTCTGAACCCCCTGATACTCAGGGCTCTGTCGCCAAGTCTGATGCCAATCGATCTCAGTGTGTGAACCAGGTGCCGCGCCAATGACCTCGAGCATCCACTCAGCAGGGTTGTCACCCTTGGGACAAGGATCAGAACCGTTCTTGACGAAGTAATTGGTCAAGGTCTCAGAGTTTTCGCCGATGTCGCCGAAGTAGATGGTGCGTCCGCCCTTGGCGAGGAACAGAAGACGGTCGAAGCGCTGGAAGAGCATAGCAGACGGTTGGTGGATGGTACATAGGATAGACTGGCCTGCCTTGGAGAGCTTCTCGAGAAGGTCGAGAATGGCCCAGGATGTCTGCGAGTCAAGACCGGAAGTAGGTTCGTCGACGAAGAGGAGCAGGGGAGGCTTGGCCGCGAGCTCAACGCCGATGGTGAGACGCTTACGCTGTTCTACGTTGAGACCCTCGCCGAGGACGCCGACGACTGCGTCAGCGTAATCTTGCATGTCAAGCAGCTTAATGACTTCGTCAACGTAGGCGATCTTCTCGGCGCGGGGGGTAGAGGCTGGCTGGCGGAGAAGGGCAGAGAAGGTAAGGGCTTCACGAACGGTGCTGGTCTCGAGATGAAGATCTTGCTGCTGCACGTAACCGGTCTTTCGCTGGAATGATGAATCGCGGATCTTGCCGTCGACGAGCATTTCACCTGTGATGACACCCATTGAGATACGATCGGCGAGACAGTCGAGGAGAGTAGTCTTTCCGGCACCGGATACACCCATCAGAGCAGTTAACGTTCCTGGCTTGACCCATCCGTCAACGTTGTCGAGAATTCGTCGTGGTTCGCCCTTGATCTTGATGTCGTAGCACACGTTGTTCCAGTGGAAGACGCTAGTAGATCCCTGAATGTTGGCAGCTTCGCCGACGAACTTTTCGGCGGTGGGAACAGGGCCAGAGAGAGCGGCCTCGGGATCTGACTTGTTCTTGGTGGAAGCGGGGAGGTGGCCGTGGCGGAAGACGAGGACTTCACCCTTTGACTTCTTGGCGGAGATGTACTCGGTAGCGACGATGTAGACGATGTGGTTGAAGATGGTCATGGCGATGAGGATACCGACGTTGCGCCACTTGTGAGCGTGGTAATACTTGTACTGAAGGTTGAGGTAGCGGTCGCCGTTGACGAAGCTATCGCCAGGAACGCTGCCGACAGTGGAACAAGCTCGGTTGAGACCGCCGATGTCTTCATAGCCAGCGACTGTGTTACTGGGGATGAAGGCTGTACAGGTAAAGTTACGACCGGAGAATTCGTTGACCATAAGGGACTCGAAGGCGTAGGCTACCGGATCGAGGTAATTGATCCATCGACACCAGCCGAGCATGTAATCCGTTGGGATGACGAAGCCAGCAAAGATGACGAGGGCAAGGATCAGCAGCGAAGCGGGAACCATGGCCTGCGAGAGTGTACGAGAGAGTGAAGCACTAAACAGTCAGTCGTGAATATGGAGGGTGAAAGGGTGAGACTTACATAGATCGGAAAATACCAGACATGGCGAGGACCATGATGAACGAAACAAGGAGGTAGAAAAAGAACGCCCCCGCCTCCCTGTTAAGATTCGTCATGAAATAAAGAGTGACATTGAACAGAATACTATTACTGATCTTATACGGCATATCAACCAAGATCGAAGAGAACGCCTCAGCAGAAGGGTGGTAGAAGGCATAGCGTGCGTGTTTCTCAACAATAGGGCGTTGGGAGTACTGCGTTAGAATCTCAAGGGCAGAGGCGAAGGCGTTCATCAAAACAGCGAGGAAAAGAACAGCTCCACGCTTGAAGAAGTCGCTCGTCGTGGGCTTCATGTTGTAAAAGAGTGATGAGGCGATAAGCGCAGTGGCGGTGTTTGCTATGAGCGAGAAAATTGTCACGCCTGGTGAACCCTTGAGACGCTTCCAGCCGCGCCAGAGGCACAGGTTGACTTGTTGCATGTACGACAGGGTATAGGGGGACTTGAGGCGTTGACCCTTGGCTTGTGCTGACTTTTTGTTCTCGCGGAAGGCCTCGGCGCTGGAACCGTTGAGAGGGTAGAGACTCTTGTAGGTCTCGATCTCAGCGCGGACGATCTGATACTCGCGGGACTCCTTCCAGCAGGCGGCGAACTCATCGGGTGTACGGGGCACCTTGTTCTCGAAGCCGGGACGGATGACGCGCTCGGCTGGTGCAGTCATGGAAGTGAGGAAGTCGGGCGTTGTTTGACGATCAGGGCATTCGAAGCCGAGATTGATGAAATACTGCTTCGCTTCATCCGCAGGGCCGAAGAAGATCTGACGTCCTTCGTACAGAACGAGCGCCTTGTCGAAGAGATCGTATGCAGACTGGGGAGCCTGATAGATAGAGACAGCACACGTCTGACCAAAGAGCTCAGACTGTAAGCGCAGTGTTTTACAGAACTCAATCGCGTTGGCGGAATCTAAACCGCGGGTTGAGTTATCCCAGCATTGGAAGGGTGCGTTGGAGAGTGTAGCCTCCGCGATGGTGACGCGCTTTCGCTCACCGCCTGAAACACCACGGATGTAGTTATCGCCAACCTGCGTGTTGATGGTATGGCTGATGCCGTACATGGCCATGACGACATCGCGCATGTGGTCGCTGTACTGGTTGTGGTTGATGTTGGGCGGTAAGTTCTGGGGACATCTTGCGCGCGCAGCAAAGGTGAGTGTGTCGCCGACTGAAAGCATGGGGAAGTGCACGTCGACCTCAGCGGTGTAGATGGTCTCACCCTTGTGATGCTTGTGCATTTCCTTGGCGGGCACACCGTTGTAGTTGAAGTATGTGCCCTCGTCGATGTAAATACCGTTTGTCTCGCCGGATAGTGACTTGAGGAACGTAGAGCATCCTGAACCGGGGGGACCGAGAACAACGAGCATTTCTCCGGCGTTGACGACACCGTCGAAACCACGAAGGATGTCGATGCGGCGCTTACCAGCAGTAGGGGAGACGATGTTGCGCGCCATGTTTGGAAGACTGAGCCAGATGTTACCAACGTCCTTTTGGTAATCCGTCTCAGCGCCGTATCCAAAGACATTCATATCCTGGAAGCAGATACCGCTCTGTCGAAATCCAGAGCCATGCTCGCCCATTGACTTGGCCACGGCCTTGGCCCACGCTCTGGCGTTGAAGTTCTCGCTGTGCGGGTTAAGGGGCGAGTCGGCATCCGCTGCGTTGAAGAGATCTGCCTGGCTGCCGTTGAAGTGCGCTGATGTGTTGGTGTACTGTCGTGCTAGGTCGCGCACGATGGAGTGCCGACGCTCCATCTCCTCGCTCTGCTCCTGCTCCATCTCATCGTCGCTGGAGCTCGTCTTGTCGTCCTTGGGAGCAGGGGGCTTCTCGTTCGGAGTGGTGTCCATGTCGACGATGGTGTCGTGGCTGCTGTGCTCTGAGCGTGCCTCACCTGGAAGATGAGAAGCAGCCATACTAGCGAGACTGGGAAAGTTTCGCCGTATAAGCTTATATCTGCACCTGGTTAACTCTGTAAACTCTGAGCTACCGGGTTACCAGGTTTGCATACAGTTTCTGGTTCGAATTAGGAGAATTATTAAAGTTTGTATAAAGGAAGGGATATAACAAAGATAAAACGTAGTATAGAATAAGAAAAGGTGACTCTGTAATGAGACTGTAGGCTTCCTCGCAGGGTCTTAATACCATTGTGACGGGGGTGCTCTCACGCCCGTCGCACCGAAGGGTGTTGTGGATCCGGGTCCTAGATACACGGATCCCGTCGACTCTCCGACCCCGATACCCACTCGGGTCCTGACAAGAGTCCGCTTCTACGAGTGCACCAGACTTGGGGCAGACAGGCGTATGCAGCAAATACCCCAGTTCGTCCGCCTCGGACAGAATTTCGTTCCTAGACCGAGATACAAACCATTTTTGGGAATACCTTCATCTATTATTCTCTGCATTTCGATTCGAACGGCTAGTGCGCATATCGTATAAGCACAATGGCACCCGAACAGCAACGACCACCGAGGATTCTAGCGTGTGTGCTGTGTCAACAGCGCAAGAAGAAATGTGACAGAAAAAGTCCATGTTCTTTTTGCATCAAGGTAAGCTTACATACATGATACGCGTATAAGAGAAAGACTAATGGAAGTAGGCGAAAATAGAGTGTATTCCGAGTACACCTGCTCCTAAGCGCACTCGTCGCAAACCTACCAAGGAGTTACTTGCGAGATTGGAGAGGTGTGAAGAGCTGTTGAAGAGATGTACTTGTGTGCAGAAGAGTCTGATGTACGATGCGCTGGCTACTGGAACGGGGAGCGAGTCGAGTAGTCCTGCTGATAGCAATTCGAGTCCGCCGCCAGAGAGCGAGAAGACGTCTGTTTCGAGTCCTGATGAGAGGCATCAGGTTGCTTACCGTTGATTATTTGAAGGGTTTGGCGTTTTGGGCAATGGGTATTGGGTTATTGGGGAGTTCATGGCTTCATGGACTGGTATACCTTTGGAACGGTATAAGTGAAACTGGAGGACGGCGTTAAGGAAAACATCTCATGTTGGCATGTAGCTGGGAATCACTAATAATCTATCGCTCTCATTTCGAATGAGTTTCGTGTGTATAATACGTGGTGTTGTATCGTACGGCAATAGGCTTCACTAAGAAAAGAGAGTTACACCAGACATGTCGTTGTGAAAAAGCTGGGGGGATCAAGAGTCTTCGGTAAATTTCGAGCTCCACTCCTCTTGACAACTGGAGCCCCTAACCCGAGAGTAGCTTAGTGGGCATCACAGGGCTGGTGCTCTAATTGGTCAATCGTTTGTTGATGCACCTCCCTGCCGGGCCCATCTAAGAACCCGTTGCCCCTAACCGATATGAAAGATATGATGCGACAATGCATCGCGTTAATGCTACGGACTGATTCTATCTATTTCCAGAATCTGCATAGAAAACTCATTTAGACCCAGCAGCTTGGTTCTTTCGCACTCTAACCATGATCTCACAGCTCAAGATTTCAAGATTCGCGTCGTCCCCACATAAGTCATCGGAGTCCGTCTCGGACCCGTCACCCCACTTTTCCCGGGTCCGATTGGTTTTTTACGCATTACAGGTGAGGAAAATAAAGCTGGATTTTTTGCAAAAAAACGTGGCAATGCTGTAATTTAATCGCGCTCAGGGGAAAATATTCGTCATAGCAAAGAATGGAGAGATAACTTTAATTCCGAAACTGCCAATCGTGGTTGTGATGTGGTACCCCTTTACAAAGACGAATACGAGGCTGAGGGCGTTTGTTGTTGACTCGATCGCCGCTCCGCGTGGATTACGCACTGCTTGATTAGCAATCTTTTGAAACTCCGCAGAGGATCTCCGTTGTGTATTTGAGGGAGATTGAGGCTGTGGTCTGATGTTTAGGTTTGAGGCAAGGGACGCTAGGATGGCATTGGCTATCAGCCAGGCAAAAACAAAATAACACGCTCTGAATACAATTCGAGCAGCTTATCAACCATCCACCCGATAGCTCAAGATCATATCATTATCTTATTTTCTTCTCAGGTGCGAGTAGGTCTTACTGCGTATGTAAGTCTAGGTATGTTCAAGGAGTAGATGCTAGACGCCTCGGTACTCCCGAGGTATCTACGCTTAAGCACCAGCTTTTCTGTCATCTTCATCTTGAGGTATTACAGGAACATGCTTCAATATATTTCTATCTCATTTGTGATATGACTATGCTAATGAGATCGTTGACGTCCAAGCAAAGATAGTAAGAGATATGCAACCTCGCACTACGCTGAACTTATAAAGTTTAGTGTCATACAGTAATTGTGTGGCGTTACCTTAACTAGCCCACTCATCTCATCTGAAAACGACTCGCATATAATAACTGTTGTAGCTAGTTCTCGATATGTAAAGCTCATCCTAAACAATTCATAACAGAAGATTAACTCTCCCCAAGTGGAGTCCACTGACCCTTCTCAACATCTTCTCGAATGTGCTTAGCATCTTCAGGAGCAGCTTCAGAAAAATGATGAATATCTTTCAACCATTTCTTTTCCTGCTTTGTACTGACTCGTCCAAAAGCTGCATTTCGGTAGGGATAGCGGCCAAATCGCGCAATGATAGGCCAGTGAGCATCCAGGATCATGCACCACCAGTACGTCCAAGCCGCCATACTGATAGCACCGTCTTCATCTTTTGGCGGACCCTCTACAATCGCCTCTATAAAAAGCAGATCATCTTTCAACGTCTCATCCCTTGCCTCTCGATGCGGATCCTTCGTTCCCGTGTATTCTTCAACAGCTTGACGCAAATCGTTTGATAACTCCAATCCAATTTCTTGACTCCCTAGATCTTCGGCGTGGAGAAAAGGGGCTGCCCACATGACTTGCGTCGAAACCCAGAAGCTAAAACTAGTAACGCCAACATCGTCTTTCCATCTCTGCCATGAATGCGGACGTAGATGGTGAGATAGTGCGTACCACTGTCCAGCAAGACGTCGTGCCAGAGGTCCAAAGTACGCAACTTGCCAGCGAGCTTCGATGCCAGTGAAGAGGATTCTTGACGCTTGATCAAGAAGTAACTGAAGTCCGAAGCACTGTTGCGGGAATTCTGGGGAAGATGGTTCGGGGAGGAAGGACATAAGGTCCAGTTCCATAGGAGTTGGGAGGATTCCATTATGGCTGAGGTGACTGAGTGCTATAAGTGCAGCTCGAGCCTTGCCTTCTTGGCATAGTTTTTTGAAGTTTCCGCTAAAGGCGTCTGACTGGGCGATAGTGAAGTCAAGATCTTCGGTTTTGGAATAAGGAAGATAGGCATCCGCGAGCTGCATGAGCAGATCGGGAGTGATAAGTGACTTCAGAGAGCTTTGATTTGCCATCTTGAGATAATTGTTCGTTGAGGATGTTTGGTAATGACTTTGAGCAAGACTATAGTTACTTGTTCACTTTACCTATAGTATAAAGTGGGGGCTTACATGTCACGCTGGAAAAGGAAGGTCGCACTTGAAGTCAGCTTTTAACAGCATATCTGACTGACACAATAGCTTACTTCAGATTGCGCAAAAATAAGGACATCACTTTTCTATCTGGTAGAGATAAAGACAAAAAAAGAGATGCCTCGCTATTGCTCGCAATCGTTTTATAGGAACAGCCCGATGCGGGGGTCGAACCCGCAACCTTGAGATCGCGTACTCGTAAGAGTCTCACGCTCTACCGATTGAGCTAACCGGGCGTGGCTCTGATTGGTTGAGAGCAGTTGCTCAGATTTGGAAACAAGATCATCACGATACAGAGTTACGCAGTAATTCAGGCAGCGGAGCAGTTTTCTGTATCCTTGGATGTGTGTTATCGTTACACTCAGTTGCAGCTAGTTCTCAGAGTCGCTGTAGGTATACGATAAGGGACTACTATATATTAATAAAGATAATCTCTATGTCCTTGCGTACTGGATGGCGACACGCAAGATCATGGGAGCATTTACTTAACTAAAAGGCCTTATTATATATATTTTGAACATTCAATATCTGTAGATTTCCACTCACTTTCCAATCATTAAGTAGAAACTATCTTATGCACACCTGAGCAGCAGTTTAATGAGAAATATCGGATTGTCATTATTGGTATTCAGCCCATCGGCGCCTACCCTGCAGCATAAGACAACTCGAGACCGGCATGCCCACCTCTTACCATTACATATCCTACTTCTATTTCCGCGTAAGACATTTAAGCTCACTTCACTTCACCTCAGACTATTCAATTGATTGGTTGAGAAAGCGAATGGCCTCTCAGATCAGCGGTGCACGCCTCAAGCCACCACTTTGAGGTGCGGTTCGTTTCCGTGCTACACATGACAAAATCGGTTAGCGTCAATTTCGTCGCATTCCCGAGCGAAATTTCCGTAACGAGCCTCACTTGACATGTAACATAACCTTATCTCAAACTTTAGGCCCGGACCTTTTCACTTGCCCTGGCTGAGGTGGCGTTGAGTGCCTGATCCTGCCAGGTTCAAGCTGGCAAGGGCTTTTACTGTTGAGATCTCTTGAGGGCAGTTGGCCCACTCAACGTTGAATCAGCACGCCACCAAGGATAATAAATAATTCATAAACCGTCAAGATCCCGAAGTTATAAAAGTCCAGACCTTGCTACTTACTTGAAAATACTACCTGTTTTTTAAATCCTTGAGGAAACTCAAAGATCTTGATGAGCATCTTCTACTCCTGGACTTGATGGCTGAGCTTAATCAATATGTGTGATACCGGTATGTGATTGCACACGATCTGGAGCAAAGAGAGTTCTTATTGGTGGTAGGCAAAATCAGATCACAGGAACAGGAATAAGGTTTCGATCAGGTATCAGAAAGCGGATGGTGTATGGAGAATCTGACAGGGGGAATTCAACAAGAGCCAGGTACTTGGAGCTTAAGCCTCAATGCTTCATCCCCAGATCTTATCATTGTACTTAACAATTCTTTATTCGAAATGGCAATTTAATTGCAACATTGTTGTATTGTTGATGACTGTTACAATAGTTCTGTGCAATATAATTCTGACGTTTTCCCATAGCAACGAGTCTTGGCATACTCCATTCACACCAACAGGAGCTCATATTGCCAGGACTGAGACAAAAGGCTGACGCTGATCCGGGCCATTCGGATACGAGGTGTGACCACTGGGAATGTTGAACACGGATGAGACTAAGTCCTGGCCTAGACTCGTGATTGAGTACAAGATGACCCAGAACAAGATGATCCAGATTGTGTATCGGGCAAGGAGCAGTTAGTCCGCCCTCGATTATTCCCGCGGAAAGACGTTGGCCTAAGGCAACTCTTCGGGAGCAGCTGAGAACCCCAAGATGATAAAACGCGCTCTTATACTCCGTACAGCAGCAATGAATATGCAGGCCTGGTAAATAAGTATTCCCATCTAGAGGGCAATTAACATGTCTCATGAGATGATTTCGATTACATCACATAAGGACCATACCCTCCGAAAATGGACTCTTGTGTAACACAACCACATGAAACCCCGAGCAGCCATTGGTTATTTCCGGTCATATATCACAATCTCCAACGCCACGGCCTCGATCCTTATTGAGATCAGCCACAGATCGACTAGACGGACGCGGCCAAATCTCTCCGCGACTAGCCAAACAAAAACGTCCGCTGGTGCGACGGTGGAGCTTTGACTCATCCTTGTGTAACCTCATCTTAACAAGCTTGGAATGTGCTGGTGAATAGAGTTATGCTCCCTGGGCGGCCGCCAGACTTCAGTTACTTTGATTTGGTGAGTGAAGCTGAGCGAAGAGTGAGTTTAGGGCTTTGGGCTAGCAGTTGACGTGTTAGATAAGCTTCTGTCAAAATCGTAGCTTGGTGGGCTAGGAGGCTGGCTTCCGTAGTGGAGTATTGTTAGTGTAACGTCAGGTGTCCAAGCTCTGTGAGACATCATATCCATTATCCACCTGCCAGCATCTGAATCAATCTCAAGTCTCGATTTTGGCTGATCGGGTCCAGAAGGTATTATCACAATGCCTTGATCTGTGTTAGTTAAATGATGCATTGTATTTGTTTAAATGATCTATGATCATGCCCAGAGCCAACTTGCTATATCCGTCTATTCCATCGCCACTTACATAAGATCTGCACATCATCTGCATAATCTTCAACGTTGGTGGAAGTGCCAGACGGGACCTTGCATACACGCCCAGGCACACAGGAACAAATCCCACTTCACAAGCCCTCACTGGCTGCGCTACCTTTCACTCCACAGAAACAATAAGCAGTTGGTCCTGTCCTCAACAACAGCATTCCAACCACAACACCCTGAACCAACAGGATTCTAAATCGGAGTGTCTCTTACACAATGCCTCTGCAGGAACGTGCTGGAAAACGGCATCGATCCGCTGCGGGTGTGCCAGCCCTGGCATGAAGGCTTCCGCCTCAGCAACCCAAATTCAGCCTGACAATGCTCTTGTTATACGCACAAGACTTTTCTGCATCATTATTACAGACCCGAAAGCACAATCTGAATGCGGATATGGAGGACTGATCAGCAGTTTTATAATCCTCTGGGAGCTCTCACCCGCGCGTGTTGCTTCAACGTAGGTAACTTACCTTACCTTGCGCGTATACCATTCTTATCTCTCATTTACTTTTCATAAACCGGCTTACAATGAGGCCTTTGTACCTGGTGCTCAGGCAACTGATCTTTGCCAGCCTGGCGCGTGCCCAGTTTGGGGTTCAGAATGATAGGTCAGTTCTCGGTATTAACAATGAGTTCTCAGGTGTTTGTTACACATATGTTTCGGTCTACCCAGTCCTTGCCGATCCCGATTATATCACCATCACAAAGCCCTACAGAGGCTCAGTTACAACGCAGTACACTGTCCCACCGCAGGGTGATGAGCCTGGTATTGTTATTGTTGAACAGCCGGGCGGTTCGTCGGCGCCGGAGAATGTAGTCATCCCTGCGACGGATGATAGGTCTTATGTTATTATTATTAGACCGCATTCAGGGCCGGATCCGATTTCAGCGCCTATTACGCAGGTTGTTCCACCGAGGAGTGGACAGCCGGGACAAATTATTATTGAGACGCCGGAGACGCAGGTTGGCGATGCGACGCCGGGTGTGTTGCAACCTCTTACACTTGAGCCGAAGGAGGTGACTGGCTATGTGACGGTTCTTCGACCATTGACTGGAACATTGGCGTCGCTGCAACTGATCACGATTTCACCAACTGGGACGAACCGTGGATCGGTCATCATTAATGTCCCGACATCGGCACTCAATGGGGGAAGCCTCCAAGGTCTTACTCTCGAACCTGCACAGGATGGCGATTATGTTACTGTGATTGAACCAGCGGGCACATCCTTCAGCGGAACCGTCCCGATTAGACTAACAGTACCACCGAGCAATGGAAAACCTGGTACTGTTATCATCCAAACACCTATACCAGGAACTCTGATGCCGTTGGCACTTGAGCCTTTGACCCCCAACACTTTGGGTGCCTTGGGACTCGCTGGCCAAACGATCACTCTTCAACCTGCCGATGCAACCGGCTATGTGACCATCATCGAACCAGCCGAAGGAAGCGTTACCCCGACAGCACCTATCCGAACTACCATTCCACCGACTGGTACCAAGCCAGGAACTGTACTCATACAAACACCACCGGGTTGGAATGATGGGGGAGATGGTGCAGCTACACGAACTCGTCCTCAGGCTTCGGTATCCTATACCACGATTACTCGTGGTGTACCAATGGGTCTTGGTGGCTCAGGAAGCGGTTCCGATGGCGGGTCAAATGGAGGATCAGGGTCTGGTGATGTTCAGGGTCAACCAGGTCAAGGCGGCGATAACGGTTCAGGGCCGCGACAAACCCTTACTATTCCTCCCGAGGGTGGTAACCCCGGTACTGTCCTTGTGCTGACACCTGAAGACCCTAATAACCCACAGACTAGCAACAACGGTGGCGGCGATAATGGGGCCCAGGCTACTGGAGGATCTAGTGGTGGGAATCGAGGTGGCTCAGGCTCATCGAGCGGAGGGAATGGACAGAGTGGAAGCGGAGAGAGCTCTAACAATGGAGAATCTGGAGGTGGTTCCAACAACGGCAGTGGCAGCGCCTCTGGACAAGGAGGCAGCTCCAGCAATGGGGGTTCTTCTGGAAACGACGATGACCCCGTCAAAGGCGGTGTTCAAGGGTCCGGATCTGGATCAGAAGGCGATGGTGATGACGCTGCATCTGGGAACGGGGGATCTTCAGGCTCAAATAGCGGCAACGGGTCTGGAAATGGTGGCTCATCAAGCTCTGGCGAATCTGATACCGGCGGAAGCAGTGGTTCAGGAGGAACCCAAGGCGGAGCTGAAGGTGGTTCCGACAGTGAGGGTGGCTCTGGAGGTAACGATGGGCCAACGTCAGGAAATACCGAGTCTGAAGGCGGTGGGTCAGAGGGTGGCACGGATTCTGGCAATGGAAGCTCTGGTGGTACTGGATCAACTTCTGGCGGCAAGGGTTCCAGCGGAGATGATGACGGTGACTCCGGCTCAAGAGGAAGCAATGCTGGAGGGGATATTGGTGGCTCTGGTCAGTCATCCTCATCGCGAAGAGGGAATACTTCTCGCCGCTCAAGCACTCGATCGCCAATCGTCAGGACATCACCCTCAACCTATGTCGTGACATCCAGCAGCACTATCTTCACCATCACCGCTGATGTCGTCGAGACTCTCACCTCCGAACCCCAGAGGACTCGTCGACCAACCACCAGCGGCCGTCTCACAGGTGGTGTCGAAGGTCTGGGCGGAACTGAGATTGCAGCTACCGACCGAACGACATTCAGACGCCCTTCAAACAGCCGGTCTACGGCATCTGCGGCGGGTACTGCTGGCGAAGCTGCTTCTGGAGTTGAGTCTGTTTCTCCACAAACTACACAAGCTCCAAGTCCTTCGAGTACTAGAAGACCTGGTGTTTCATCAAGCTCCGGTTATACTGGCACTGTCGACACGCGCGTTCGTCCTGGAGGTAGTGGTCTCAGCTCTACGCGCAGTAGGACTTCCACTTCAGGGCAAGCCTCTCGATCTTCAAGTGGCGAGACTACTATTGTCGATAGTGGTCCTGCTATAACAAATGATCCTGGCTCTGATGCAGAGGAAGCTACGTCATCTGGCGGGAATGCTGCTCAGAGCTCATCTACTCGCTCGGCCCAAAGGTCGAGTGCCTCTCAATCCACAAGTGCACAAAGGCCTGCTGCAGAAACTTCTTCGTCAGGTACTCGTTTCACTGCGAGACCTGCTGTCATATCAACTAACGGTGGTAATGCTGAAGCTGGAGGAACTTCGCAGGCTTCGCAGAGAAGTAGCAGGGCAACTAGCGCGGTATCGGGCTTTGTTGAAGGTGACCCTGAAACCATTGCGACAGGGAACAATGGCGGTGCAGCTTCGGGAGACAATGAGGCGACATCACAAGCATCACGAGCTCCCAGTGGATCACAGTCAGCCAGCGCTGTTAGCGCCGGCTCTTCTTCAGCTGCAGCAAGATCTAGTGCTTCGTCCACCTCGCGTGAGGGCTCATCTGCGTCTGATGCAGCTAGAGGATCAAGCGCAGGTACTTCAACAGTATCACAGGGCACAGGCCAGGGCTCAAGAACCTCGACAACAAGCGAGGAGTTCAATTTTGAGACACTTATTGGCACTCAGAGTGTTCCGGAGTCGGAGCGCGTGGAACAGCCGGGAGACACGTCGACTCGCTCAGTGACAAGCAGTGGTGCTGGATTGACAGGCCAGCCAGCTGGAGGAGTTGGAGGCTCAGCCACTGCCGAGTCCAACTCACAAAGCACTGGTGTTGATGTTGATGATGACGCGACAACAACTAGTGGAGAGTCGCTCGCTGGAGGACCTGCAGGTGGTGCTACGTCTGGAAGTGCGGGTGAGAGCTCTGTAAGCGACGACTCTAATGCTGAGATCTCAGCCACTTCTAGAGATCCTGGCTCTGAGACGGCATCCGATGATGCTCGCGAAACAGGAGACGCGACTGGTACAGCTCAGCCCGAGGATGGCGAGACAAGCTTGATCTCACCTCAAGTGCCAGTTCCTACCGATCCATTGCCAGAGTCTGAATCGAGCAGTCAGCTACTCACCGGCGGAGTCGAAGGTATACCCGGCATTAGTGACTCGTCGTTTGAGTCTCCTGAGCTGCCACTACCAACTGCGGTATCAACTGGCCCCCTTCCTGACTCCAACCTGCTATCTAAAGCAACTGCTGAGGAGTCTTCGGGAGCAACACCAGGATTCGAAGTTCCTACTGGTTCACAAGCTGCGCCCTCTGATGATGGCCTCGACCCTGGCTCAGGAGAGACTGGTACAGATGTGCCCACTGGCAGTGAGACTTCTGGGCCTGATGCCACTTCTGACTCTGCAGATGGCGTAACGTCCGAGTCAGGATCTGTAGGTCCAGATGAGTCTGGCACTGGAGCTTCTACAGAGCCATCGCAGAGTAGCTCGGCAGATGGCGATGGCGCCAGCACTACCGATGAAGCAGGTACTGAGCCCTCTGAGACAGACGCCGAGGCAGAAAGCGAGACATCTGGCCCTGATGCTACTTCTGATGGTTCAGGATCTGGAGCTGGTCCCAACACCGATGAAGATGGAAAGACTATCACCGACGCGTCTAGCGGGAACCCCACAGCTGTCATACCAGCAGACAATAGCCTGACCACTGATGCTCCTATTGGTGCATCGGCAACCATCACCGTCTTCAGAGCAGGTCGTGGCCCTGCCCGAACAACACTCTACGTCCCTCCCCAAGCATTTAACGATCCTTGGACAATGGTCATCGAGACACCGGTTTCAGAAACCCAATCCGAAGCTGCAACTGCTCGCGGAGATGAAGATGTTCTTGCTACCACAACTGGTATAGGCGGTAACACTAATGTCACGATATTCAGAGCTGGATCTAGCCCTGCAAGGAGGACTCTTTATGTACCTCCCAGGTTTGCAAATGAGCCTGGTACTATTGTTATTGAGACACCGACCGGGACTGTTATCGCAACTGCGGCTGAGACGAGCCTCGAGACCGCTGGTCTTAGGCCGAACATCACGGTCTACAGCTCTGGTACTGCTTCCAGCAGAATTACTATCTACGTACCTCCTACTGCTTCAGATGGAGATGGGTATATCATCATTGAAACACCTGTCTCTGAAGGTGATCCAGATGCTACTGAGAGTGCTGAGGACGGTAGTGGTCCTACCGCTGGGACACCCGCTGAGATTGCCAATGTCACAGTTTACAGTTCAGGCACTGCCTCAGAGAGGATTACTTTGTACATCCCACCCACAGCATCAGGCGAAGCTGGTACCATTGTTATCCAGACACCGATCTCCGATGAAGAGTCTGATACTATAACGGGAGGTCCTGGAGATGAGAGCGGAAACACTGCCACTTCTGGTGACAGAAGCGCTGTGACTATTTATACTGAAGCAACTGGGTCTACTGGAAACACTCGATACCTATCGCCAACTGCTTCTGGAGAGCTGGGTACTTATATCATTGAGACACTTGCCTCAGAAGCTGGTCAAGAGACTGCCTCAGATGATTCAGCTGAGGCCACAGGCTCTGAAGCTTCCATCACACCCAGTCCCACCGAGGAAGTCTCACAAGGTGGCAGTGGAAATGTTACCCTTTACCGAGCTGGAGAAGGTTCAGAGAGGAGCACTATCTTCATTCCACCAGAAACTACCGGCGATCCATGGACGATCGTAATCGAGACACCAATCTCACAGACCGAATTGGTAGAAACAGGAACAGTTCCAGGTTTCCAAACAACAATCCCCGCTATCACCGGAACCGCCAACTTGACAATCTTCAGAGCAGGTGTCGCATCTACACGAAAGACACTCTACGTTGCGCCGAAGACATCTGGCGGCCCAGGAACTGTCATCATTGAGACACCTGTCCCAAGTGCACAGTCTAGTGGTCTTACAGCGAATCCTGAAGCACAGCCAACTATTGGTGCTGGATCAAACACTACGATCTTTGTTCCAGGGACTGGTCAGGGACGAACGACTTACTATATTCCACCTTCGGATCCGAATTACCCTGGTACTGTTTATGTTGAGACTCCTGTATCTGGGGCAGAGACGGAAGAGCCCACTGATGGTCCTTCGGTTACTGGAGATGGTGATGATACTATCGTAGCTGCGACAACTGTCACTGTCTTTAGTGGTGGACCTGGCTCTGTCACGAGAAGTGTATATGTTCCTCCCACTGCTTCAGGAGAGGCGGGCACTATGTACATCGAGACTCCTACAGATGGAGCCGAAGCTACAGAAAGTGGTGGCGAAGATGTCATATCTGCTGCGACTACTGTCACCATCTTCAGTGGCGGCCCTGCTTCCGTGACCAGAACGGTGTATATACCACCCACAGCATCCGGAGAAGCAGGAACTCTCATTATCGAGACCCCAGCGGATGGCTCTGAAGCCAGTCAGACGGGTGGTGACGGCGCAGAGGAAACTGGAGACTCTACCGATACAAGTGCTCCCACTGAAGTTGAAGAGGAAGCTATCTCGGCGGCGACTACAGTCACTATCTTCAGTGGAGGTCCCGCCGCAGTCACAAGAACTACTTACATCCCTCCAACAGCCTCTGGAGAGGCTGGAACTCTTGTGGTTGTGACTCCTACAGCTGGGCCGGATGCTGAGACAACTGGTGATGGCGATGATGATTCTGAGACTGGATCTGTCACTGGTGTGGAAGAGATCACAGCCGGGACAACTGTCACTATCTTCAGTGGCGGTGCAGGCTCTGCAACTCGAACTATCTACATCCCTCCCACAGCCTCAGGTGAAGCTGGCACACTCATCGTGGAGACGCCCACGTCTGGTCCAGGTGATGAATCCAGCATTACAGGCACAGGCACAGGCGCCAGTAGCCCAACTGCAATCGTCACCCCTGAAGGTCCAGGCAACGTCACCATTTACAGCGGCGGACCTGCTTCCTCAACAACCACTCGTTTCATCCCTCCTACTGCATCAGGAGAGCCCGGTACTGTGGTTATTGAGACACCAACAGCCGGACCTCAAGCTACAGGTATCGGAAATGTTACTATCATCACGGGTGGTCCTGATACAGTCACTCAGACTCGGTATATCCCTGCCACGGTGACTGATGAGCCTGGAACTATCGTCATTGAAACACCGACTTCTCAAGTTGATGATGCAGGAGGTGCAGGAAACACAACTATCTACAGTGCGGTATCTGCTACTGGTACTCGCACTATCTACATTCCACCCACGGTATCCGGCGAGCCTGGAACTGTTATCATTGAGACCCCTGCTGTGAGAGCAGTGACTGTCTACACCGATGGTCCTGCATCAACCACCCGAACGCTCACTATTCCTGGCACTGCGTCAGGAGAACCTGATACAATTCTCATTGAGACTCCTACTTCGGGCTCAGGCTCTGGTCCCGCAAATGTCACTGTCTACACTGGCGTCTCTGCCACTGTCGCCACCACTCGTTTCGTTCCTGGTACGGCTTCAGATGAACCTGGGACGTTCATTGTTGAAACACCGATTGGAAGTCCAACATACGTGACAGTGTACAGTGGCGGACCAGGCGCAGCTGTTACAACGATCTATCTGACACCGAGTGCATCTGGCGATGCTACAACTATGATCATCCAGACTCCCACCCAAGGATCCGAGGAGTCTGCCACAGATGATGGTGAAGCGTCTGAGACTGGAACCATCACAGAAGCTCGAAGCACATCGGCGACTCGTGGGAACGTGACTATCTACACCCAAGCTCCCGGTACAGCTGGAGGGACATTCTACTTCCCACCTGATGACCCAGAAGAGTCGGGCACTGTCATCATTGAGACACTGCCTGGCGATGCTGAAGAGACTGGTGCTGAGTCTACTAGAGGCTCAGTCGCACCAACTGCTGGTGGCCGGGTCAATACCACGATCTTCAGTGGCGGCCCAGTAACTGCGCCTAGAACATTATACATATCAGCGACAGTCTCTGGTGAACCAGATATCGTGCTTGTTGAGACACCAACCACAAGCCCAGAATCAGAAGCTTCAGAGTCAGCGACTGGCCAGCGATACACAACCATCTTTGGTGGAGGGTCTGGAACAGCGACCAGGACTCTCACCATTCCTGCTACTGTATCTGGTGAGCTGGATACTATTCTGATCGAGACGCCCACTGGTGGTGCTTCTGAAGTCACAATTACCAGAGGGGGGCCTGTCTCAGTCGCCACGACTGTTACTATCCCTGGTGCGCCTGGCGAACCTGACACCGTTCTCGTCGAGATTCCAACTGAATCTGGCGATGCTGAGCCATCAGAGAGTGCTAGTGGCCCAGGCGAAGTGACTTCCACGCGCGGCGGACCAGTTACAGCTGCTACGACAATCACAATTCCTGGTCAATCAGGCCAGCCTGACACTGTTATTATTGAAACGCCGACTCGTGTGGCTGATGTCACGATCACTAGGGGAGGACCTGTTTCAATCGCCACGACCGTAACAATACCTGGGGCACCTGGTGAGCCAGATACGGTTCTTGTGGAAATACCAATTGAGTCTGCCGATCTATCAGTAACTGGAAGTGGTGCAGGTGAAATAACTTCAACTCGTGGCGGACCAGTCACGGCCGCAACTACAATCACTATCCCAGGTATATCAGGCCAGCCAGATACTGTTATTGTTGAAACACCTACAACCGCCGCTGATGGCGAGGAATCTACGACGACTGGAGACAGTCCAGTTGAAGTTACATCTACTCGAGGAGGACCGGTAACAGCTGCAACAACTATCACTATTCCTGGCGAGTCAGGACAGCCAGACACCGTTATTATCGAAACGCCTACAAGGTCTCCAGATGATGAAGCAACAGAAACTGGAGGCAGCCCAGGAGAGGTAACTTCCACAAGAGGGGGACCTGTAACAGCAGCGACAACCATCACCATCCCTGGTGCGCCGGGTGAGACAGACACGGTCATAGTTGAGACTCCAACGAGGTCAAATGAACCTCCTGTAACTGGCGGTGTTCAAGCAATCACTTCAACAAGAGGTGGATCTGTGACAGCAGCAACTACTATAACCATCCCTGGCGAGTCAGGTCAGCCTGACACGGTTATCGTCGAGACACCTCGATCGTCTGACGAGCTCGAGTCATCTGCAACTGGTGGAAGTCAAGATGAAGTTACCATTACTCGCGGCGGACCTGTAACTGCTGCCACTACCGTTACTATCCCTGGAGTATCTGGTGGTCCGGATACGGTTTTCGTTGAAATACCAACAACGTCGAATGAGGTTTCAGTAACAGGCGGGTTGCAAGCGATTACTTCTACACGAGGTGGATTTGTGACAGCTGCTACAACTATTACGATCCCCGGGGAGTCAGGTCAGCCGGATACCGTTATAGTTGAAACACCTCTATCATCTGGTGAGACTGTGCCATCTGCAACCGAGGGCCAAGATGAGGTTACTATCACTCGCGGGGGACCTGTAACTGCTGCCACGACAGTGACTATTCCCGGAGTCTCTGGTGGTCCAGACACTGTGTTTGTTGAAATACCCACTCAATCTTCTGAAGAGCCTACAGGAACTGCTGTTCAGGAAGTCAAAATTACTCGGGGTGGTCCTGTGACATCCCCTATCACAGTTACAATTCCTGGAGCATCCGGCGGTCCTGATACTGTTTACATCGAGGTTCCAACAGAGTCTGCTAGAACCGGAGCTGTTCAGCAGACTACAATCACGCGAGGTGGCCCTGTAACAGCTGCCACAACGTACACCATTCTCGGAGCGGCGGGAGAGCTAGATACTGTTTATATCGAAACGCCTACCGAGTCCGCTAGCGGGGCCAGTGAGACGCCAGTAACTGGAGCCGTTCAAGAAGTCACTATTACGAGAGGCGGGCCGGTCACAGCAGCAACCACAGTCACAATCCCTGGTGTTTCTGGGGGACCAAATACGGTCTATGTCGAGATTCCCACGGATTCTGCAGCTCAAAGTACGGAGCCGCCAGTCACAGGGGCTGTTCAGGAAGTTACTATCACGCGTGGAGGTCCCGTCACAGCGGCGACAACAATTACTATTCCCGGAGCTTCTGGTGAGCCAGATACTGTTCTGGTTGAAGTTCCGATTGAGTCTGCTGGGCGATCCTCGGAAACAGGCTCTGTACGTGAGGTCACTATTACAAGAGGTGGCCCAGTTACAGCAGCGACGACTCTTACGATTCCTGGCGAATCTGGTGGACCTGACACTGTACTGGTTGAGATTCCAACTAGCTCCTCTGGCGATGGTGAGGAGACTCTCACAACTGGTTCGGTTAGGGAAGTCACTATCACACGGGGAGGGCCAGTCACGGCTGCGACAACACTCACAATTCCTGGCGAGTCCGGAGGACCAGATACTGTGCTGGTCGAGATCCCGACAAGTTCATCTAATGAAGACGGATCTACCCAAGGAGAAGTTACAAGCACTCGTGGCGGTCCTGTTACAGCTGCCACAACCATCACTATACCCGGTGTATCAGGCGGGCCAGATACCGTCATCATCGAAACCCCCACCGAGTCTGCAATTGAGCCATCAGAGACTGACGACCGTCAAGAGGTCACCATTACACAAGGTGGCCCTGTCACAGCCGCAACAACAATCACCATTCCAGGCTTATCAGGAGAGCCAGACACTGTCATCGTCGAGATACCTACTGGTGCTTTTGAGAGTCCCAACAATGCCCTCGCCAACGTCACTGTCTACAGTGGCGGCCCTGTCTCAGTCACTCGCACCATTTATCTTCCACCCGCCGCATCTAGCGAGGCTGGTACTATTGTTATCGAAACACCAGATGGTTCTAGTCCGACAGAAACTGCTCGTGGACCTGGAAACGTCACTATTTACACTGGTGTCGCTGGCACAGCTACAAGAACCGTCTTCATACCTGCTACGGCTTCAGGAGCACCAGGCACGGTACTCATCGAAACGCCAACGGGTTCTGAGGAGACGACAGGAAGTATTGTTGCGACAGGGACAGGACCTCTCACTACTTCTGAGGGCAGACCCAACACTACAATCTTCAGTGGTGGATCTGGTTCATCGACAAGGACGGTTTACTTCCCACCAGCTTCCGACGACCCTGACGGCCTTGGAACCGTTGTCATCGAGACACCAACCTCTGGTTCGGAAGAGGAAGACCCCGAATCAGCAACCAGCACCATTGCTACTGGAGGACCAGCTAACATCACTCGTATCGTTGGAGGTCCTGCTTCGGTCACAACTACTATCTACATCCCACCAACTGCCTCTGGTGAGCCCGGTGTTGTGATCATTGAGACGCCAACTTCAGGTCCCGAGGATGAGACAACGGTCAGTGAGAGTGCTGCAAACACAGCTTTCCCAGTAGGCAGACAAAACGTCACTCTCTACAACGGCGGTCCAGGTTCGGTTGTAACAACGATATACTACCCACCTGCATCAAGCGATCCTGATGAGCCTGGTGCGGTGGTGATCCAGACCCCAACAGCAGGTTCTGGGGATGAGACGCCATCGACTTCTGCAAGCGAAGGTGCTAAGCCAATTCAGAACATTACTCGCATCGTGGGAGGACCTGCTTCTGTCGCAATGACAATCTACATCCCTCCCACTGCCTCTGGGGAGCCTGGAGTTGTCATCATTGAGACGCCTACAACCAGCCCCGAGGAGGAAGAGACATCTTCGGCATCTATCACTGAGACAGCCAGTGCTGAGGCAGTCACTGGCATCCCCAATGTCACTCGCTACGTCGGCGGTCCAGCTTCCATCACGACAACATACACAATACGCCCTGCGTCCTCTGGAGACCCAGGAACAGTGGTCATACAGACACCTTCTGCCAGTCCTAGTGAGAGCGCTTCAGCAACTGAGTTACCAAACGTCACCAGATACATCGGCGGCCCAGCTTCAGTTACTACGACTTATACCCTCCTTCCAGCTTCACCCGGAGAGCCAGGCACTGTTATTATTCAAACCCCAACCGCCAGTCCTGGAGAAAGCGCTACGTCTTCCTCACCAGCTGAAATCCCAAATGTCACTCGTTACGTCGGCGGGCCAGCGTCAGTTACCACGACGTATACCCTCCCTCCAGATTCTTCTGGAGAGCCGGGTACAGTCGTCATCCAAACTCCAAGCTCTGCTCCAGAGGAGACTTCATCCTCAGCTGTCAGCACAACGCGACCGCCAGCAGTCGCACAAAATACAACCATCTTCGGCGGTGGAGCAGGCTCAACCACAAGAACCATTTATATTCCCCCTGCTTCAGAAGGCGAGCCAGGAACAGTCCTCATCGAGACACCGACCGCCAGTCCCGTAGCTTCAACCACTCCCATCACTGGCGCACCGGCGGGCATTCCAACAACTTCCACTCCCATCGTCGCTGGTACCAACGTCACTATCTTCAGAGCTGCTGCTCCCACAGCGACAGCTGAACGAACTTTGTACGATCCACCGACTGCGGCTGGGGAGCCTGGAACAGTTATTATCGAGACAATGGTTTTGTCTTCAACTTCTGGCTCGACTGCGCCGTTGAGTATGGTGACTCCTGCTGTCACAACTTTGAGTGGTTCTTCAACCAGTTCTGCTGCTATCGCTTCACCCTCTTCTACATCAAGTAGCGCGGCGGCTGCAGCCGCAAGTTCATCGAGTAGTGTTGCTGCTGCAGCAGCTTCAAGTTCTTCTAGTGCTGCTGCAGCCGCGGCCTCGAGTTCTTCCTCTGTTGCAGCTGCTGCCAGTTCCTCCAGTAGCTCTGCGGCTCCAACAACTTCATCAACCTCAACTAGCAGTGCTGCCGCAGTGGCTACATCAAGTTCTTCAGCTGCTGCCGCCGCCGCCAGTTCCTCTAGC
Source organism: Fusarium brevicatenulatum (assembly GCA_013363135.1). Lineage (NCBI taxonomy): Eukaryota > Fungi > Ascomycota > Sordariomycetes > Hypocreales > Nectriaceae > Fusarium > Fusarium brevicatenulatum. Next base: position 13,575 of record JABEEJ010000330.1, on the reverse strand, counting down.
GTAGCAGCGGCAGCAGCTTCAAGCTCATCAAGTGCCGCCGCCGCTGCATCTTCATCATCAAGCGCAGCTCCAGCACCAGTCACCACAAGCTCAACCAGCGCTGCACCCCCCGCAATCACCACATCCAGCAGCTCAGCCGTCCCCGTAGTCGCCACCTCTTCCAGCAGTACCTCCAGCACAAGCATGATGCCACAGCTCGCATTCGGCCCAACATTCGACTGCGATGGCTTCGGCTACACGGTCCAAAGCCTTCTCGCCAACACCCTCACACGCGTCAACCTCGTCACCGGTCAACGAACAGATATCAGAACGGGTATTGGTCCCGGCGGTCCTATCAACGGTATCGGCTTCAATAGGCTGGATAACTACATCTACGGCTTCTACCAGCAACCTTTGGTCAACGCCCTTCTTTGCGGCGTGTTGGGATGTAAGCGATCGGGACTTATTCGCATTGCGAAGGATGGTCGATGGGAGGTTCTTGACCTTGTGATTGGTACCAATGCTATTAGTATGGGTGATGTAGATGATCAAGGAAGATTCTGGGTATCGGAGGGGGGAGGTAGATGGTGGTGCATTGACTTGAGACCGACGAGCAGCACTTTCGGCAAGCTGCTCAACTCCGGCACGTCGGCCACCAACCTCTTGACTGGAGTAGGTGACTGGGCATACGTCCCCGGCGGCGGAAACTATCTCTACGCCTTACAAGCATCCGTCATCGAGAACGGCCTCCTCAGAACAAACATCGTCCGCTGGTCTTTGACCACACAAAAGTGGGAGAATTACCAAGCGTACCCAGGTATCCTCAACACAGCGCTCAACCTCGTCTGGGGTGCTGTAATGGCAGCGCCAGGTGGAACGCTTTTCGCTCAAGAGTCTGTTCTCGGTCAAACGTGGAAGTTCACTCTTGGATTCGGAGCTCCAGATCCGACACCGATACCAGGCGGTGCTATTCTCAACTTGCTAGGATCGGATGGAGCCAAGTGTGCGGGTGGTTCACTTTAATGATTCGAAAGCGGCAAGATTGTAATAACGCCGCAGGTTGGACGCATGTACTGTCATTTATTTTTCCTTTGTACCAGCCAAGCAGACTGCTTCTTTTTTTCTATGTACTAGTTAGCGATCACTACATGATCAACTATTTCTTTTTCTCCGACTCATGTCGCCTTTGCAGGTGCAGATGCAAGCGTAGTAGAGCATACACAGCCCTGTCCTCCGATGCTAGTCACAGGAGGGGCGTTGCAGGTAGCTTCGGTAGTCCAAGAAGCGTACGTAGACGTAGGTTCCTCAGAAACGACATCGGCTCTAACAAGAACAGGAATGATCTGACCGGTCGCGAGGCGGAAAGGTCGATGGTTGAGAGCCTGAAGAAGCTTGGTGATCTCACCAGAGTGGCTGCTAATGCTGATCCAAACAGCATTGTCGCTTGTAAAGATATCATCGAGAACTTCCTTGCTTCGCGCCAATTGATGTTCACCAGTCTCACCCTCCTTTCCAGTCCAAAGCTTATCCTTATCAGAGAAACCCTTCTCAAACTTAATCTTCTTAGCGAGAGTCTTGATGAAGCTCTTGCTGCGGCGATGATCGCATGTTCGGATGCTGATGCCCTCACGGAGAAGTTCCTTCACCATTGGGACGAAAGGCTTATCCTTGGGGAACTTGAGGCTCTGGAAAGTCTCGACGGCGGTCTCGACGCAGCGGGCCAGGGGGGAGGTGTAGTACGACTCGAAGTATGGCATGCCTTCGTTCTCAAAGCGAGTCTTGAAGTAGGCGTTTGCCTTGTGAGCTTCGGCTTCACCTGCGGGTGTGAGGAGAGGATCCTCCCAGGTCGCTGTTCCGTTGCCGGACTGAAGGCCCCAGTAGCACTGCAAATGTCAGTTCGTGCATTGAGAATCTTGAGCTAGGCGACTTACGTTCCAGGCGGGAGTGCCGTAAAAGGACTCAGCGGCGTTATGCCAACCCTCACCATGACGGCCCATGACTAGAACCTTGTAGCGCGTCTTGTCGCGGCTGGCATTACGGTTCAGGTGCTTGACATACTGCTCGAAGCGCTCCCACTGAGTCTTGTAGCCCTTTCGGGGGTTCTTGGGATCAGTGGGATAAGTGCGGTTCAAGAGACCAAAGTTCCATTGAGCCTGTTCCCCATTAGTTCAAGTTTGTCAGAGCTGAAGCAAGAGAGGTCTCACATAGTCAAAGCCAGTAGGGTTCGTAGCCAGATCATCCTGCATAAAGAACCCTTCAACAGAAGTATACTTGATCTCCTTATTCTTAGCAAAATGCCAATCCGCAAGAGCACACGGCGCCAGGGCCAAAAGCGCAGAGACGGTAGTGAACTTCATGATGCCCACAGATCAATAGTCACCAATGAAGCCGATATTCGACCCGGGCAAAGCAAGCATCTTTATACCTCACGACATCGGACACTTGACCGATTCGACATGTTCAATCAGGGTATCATCGCGCGATTACCCCAAGCTCAAGAAGCTGTTGGAGATGCATCTATTCCCGTCCGGGGAATCTTGGCCCGAGCAGGTCCACGATTAAGGCAAAGATCGGAGCCAATGGATCGGGAACGTGCCGAGCAAAGTGGAGTCTTTTGACGTGACGAGATGAAATGAGATCCGGGTTCTCGGTCACAGAATGAGATAGTCTACAAGACTAGATGAAAGAAATGGAGTAATTGACATGAACGTACGGAGTAGAGAGTCGTTGATGGAAAGGTTGGTGTTTTTGTCAAAAACGTGGTGTTGCTAGCGTGGCTATTGTTTGCATTGCATGTGACAGGGGGGTACTCCAAGACCTTTAAAAGGAACAAACAACACCTCTCGTATTCAATCCTTCGCTCATTCAATATTCACTCTTGCTTGCGTATGCATTTCACGGTAATAACATGGGTCAAAGAACACGCATTTAATTTATTCGTATTTATAGACTGTTACCTAAGCTTCGTTCACCCTCGTTAAATTGGCAACGTATAAACGGACCAATCAAACCGCTCGTAAAATTGTTAGGCCCAACCAACGCTCACCCATTAACTTCCAGACTCTCGAGTTACGTAGAACCATCAACCTTACTGAGAGCTCCTTAATCTTAAAAAAAATCATTCATCATCACCGCTTCTTCTTTTTGGTCTCTCATTTCTTAAACTTGGACTTGTCAACATCACTCACTCACATCGCTATTGTCGTATCTTTTGTCGCCACCATGACTTCGTCTGACCCCACTAACCCCTCGATTGACGATGAGCTTCATCTTGAGGGTGAGCCTGCTCCTGAGCTCTACGAGGGGCGCATTTGGGTTGACGGCTGCTTTGACTTTTTCCACCACGGTATTTACACTCTACATCTCATCGCGATCATTTATACTGACGATTCCAGGCCACGCTGGCGCTATCGTGCAGGCCCGTCAATTAGGCGATGAGCTCTACGCTGGCGTTCACTCAGACGAGGCCATCCTCGCCAACAAGGGCCCTACAGTCATGAACCTCGCAGAACGGTAACACCAACTCACGCCCACCTGTCACGCGACACATTTACTAACATCTCCAGACTCGCTGCTACTGACGCTTGTCGCTGGGTCACCCGTTCAGTCGCCCACGCGCCCTACGTCACTTCTCTCCCCTACATCTCCCACTACGGCTGCAAATACGTCGTGCACGGCGACGACATCACCTCGGACAGCGATGGTAACGACTGCTACCGATTCGTCAAGGAGGCCGGTCGCTTCAAGGTGGTTAAGCGCTCACCTGGAATTTCGACCACCGACCTCGTCGGCCGCATGCTTCTCTGCACAAAGACGCACTTCATCAAGTCGCTCGAGAAGAAACTCGCCGGTGAAGAGGGCCACGGCACACCGGAGGAGCGCATCGCTGAGGGCCAGCAGATGCTGGAGCGCATGAAGCTGTATGCAACAGACGCTTCGGGCAAGGCACCCGGCGCAGAGGTGTTCTTCTGGAAGGCGTCGCAGGTCGCCAAGGCGGAGGAGGGTGAGGAGGAGAGGGGCAGTTTCCGACAGCTTATTGAGGGACCCGGACCTAAGCCCGGCCAGCGCGTTGTGTACGTTGATGGAGGTTATGATCTCTTCTCCAGCGGACACATTGAATTCCTGCGCCAAGTCCTCCTCGAGGAAGAGAAGCTCGCTCGTGAGCAGGAGTGGTATTCCGAACAAAACGTGAACGAGCGCCTTGGCAAGGGTGAGGATTATCCCCCCGCGTACGTCGTAGTAGGCGTGCACGAGGACGAGGTCATCAATCAATGGAAGGGAATCAACTACCCCATCATGAACACCTTTGAGCGCGGTCTCTGCGTTCTCCAATGCAAGGTAAACCCTCCCCCCAAATACCACCCCAGCCCTGAAAACCACTAACCTCTTTGAACCTCAGTACATCAACGCCGTCATCTTCGGCGCACCCTTCTCTCCCACAAAGACGTACCTCGACACCCTACCGCGCGGCACCCCAGACGCCGTGTACCACGGCCCAACCTCCTTCATGCCCCTGACATACGACCCGTACACGGCACCCAAGGCGATGGGGATCTACCGCGAGATCGGCGCGCACACGTTCGCGCACGTCAACGCGGGCGAGATCGTGCAGCGCATCATGAAGTCGAGGGACATGTACGAGGCGCGCCAGCGGGCAAAGGGCGAGAAGGCGAGCGTTGAGGCGGCGGCGCGCGAGAGGGAGATTCTGGAGGAGGAGCAGCGCAGGAAGGAGGCTGAAAGGGCGTAGGGCGTGGTGTGAAAGAGGGACAAGGTCCGGTAATGCGCGGTAGAACAAAGGTCCTTTCAACAGGGAATCCTAAGAGACGGACGGAGTAAAAAAGTATAGTATAGAGTAATCATGATACCTAACCTTTAAAATGACGAGTTTCTGCAAGTCTACTGTGATGATACCCTTGTCATCGTACCTTTTGACACTAACATCTCGATACAATGACACGAAGTCCACGCCACGAAACATAGGACCGATCATCGATAAGAGAGACATAATGTGACCTCAGCAAAACTCATCATTATCGTTTCCAATTGGGGGGGATGACCTCACAGCACCGAGGGGCGGTAACAATGGCAATTGACGGCTAGCCACGGTGCCATGCACAATTCCGCCCTGCCAAGAACAAGAAACTTCCATCAAGGTCTTGTCTGTCAGAATTGACAAGCAGGGATTTCATCGCACATGACTATCTACTGCATAAACCTCTGATATGATGAAGGATACGTGACGCTGGTTCAATTGGATGGATGGTTGTTGTTGTTATCTTTGTTGATAGCCAACTTGTTTAAGCCGCGCGCCCTGGCAGTGGAGCACCTTGAAGTTTTGACAGTTCCGCACTGAAGAGCCGATGGGGCCGGGTATTTTTTTGGGTGGAAGCATGCAGTTCGTGTAAGCGATCTCGATAAGCACCGAGTTTCCAGAAGAGTCTGTACGTATTCTCAACAGAAACTCCAGTTTCACAACTTTGTCAAAGAATAACAATTTACATTGAGTTATTCAATTGTCTATCAATGGCGTTAATTACACGCCAACTACTCCGTATAACGCTTCGTTATCTTCCAGAAGCCCATCATCAGTGGAACCCTCTTCCAAACTGACGGCTCCCCCTCCACCACTTTTACAAAAAGGCTGTGTGGAGCATACCTCACCACCTACCAAACCCAGTCTAGCTCTATCCCTCTATCGATATCGCAGTGGGCAGAAAAAAATAAAAAAAACACCATCGCCGGAGCCGAGCCACCGCGCGGGCAGAGGCGGTCTATCCGGGCCCGCGAGCGGCGGGAAGTTAGGTAGGTTCTTTTCTGCCCCAGCTCGTGACTCTCCCGAACGACACAAAGGTGGAGACCGGATAGCGGAGGGGGGAAACAGTCATACACGGGGTAGAGTAGTTAGGTAGTCTGGCGTTTCCGTGTGTGTATATAAAGTTTTATCTCTGCTCTTCCTTCTTTGTTTGCTTTCTTAGAACCTCTCATTGTGAACTCCGATCTCGCTCTCTTCCTCCTTACATTGACCTTCGCTCAGAAAACAACATTCACTCCAACTTCAACCTTCATCGCAATCATGGCTCCCTCCGCCGTAGAGACCCAGGACGTCAACCTCACAGCCGCAGCAATCCACAAGAAAGATCTCGCCCAGCCCACCGTCAACGGCTCCCCCCAGGTCCAGGCTCCCCTCGACGCTTCAAAGCTCACCTACACATACACACAGTCCCCCCGCTCCGTCCCCGATGAAGCAACCGCCCACTCCGGTGACGAGACCATCGCCACGGACCACATGGTCCTCGCCTCGTGGAAGGTCTCTACCGGCTGGTCCGCCCCCGAGCTCAAGCCCTACGGCCCCCTGAGCCTCATGCCCACCGCCTCCGTCCTGCACTACGCTACAGAGTGCTTCGAGGGTCTCAAGGTCTTCCGTGGTTATGATGGCAAGCTCCGTGTTTTCCGCCCTGATCGCAACGCTGCGCGTCTCCGCATGTCGGCGAGCCGCATCTCGCTTCCCGTCTTTGAGCCCGAGGAGGTAGAGAAGCTCATCATCGCTCTTCTGTCCGTCGACGGCACAAAGTGGCTTCCCGCCGATCGCGCTGGCAGCTTCTTGTACATCCGCCCAACCATCATCGGCACTGCTCCTCAGCTCGGTGTCTCTGCCCCCAAGGAAGCCCTCCTCTACATCATCGTGACATACATGCCCCGCATGGACGCTCCCCCCGGCGGAATGCGTCTTCACACTTCCCCCGACGACATGGTGCGCGCCTGGGTCGGTGGCTTCGGGTACGCCAAGGTCGGCGCCAATTACGGCCCTTCTCTGCTCGCCACGGCTGATGCGCGAACCCGTGGATTCCACCAGATTCTCTGGCTGTACGGTGCTCAGGGCGAGTGTACCGAGGCTGGAGCCAGCAACTTCTTTGTTGTCTGGAAGCGAAAGGATGGCAAGAAGGAGATCATCACTGCCCCCCTTGATGACAAGCTTATCCTTGACGGTGTCACCCGCCGAAGCACTCTTGAGCTGGCTCGCCAGCGTCTGGGTGATGAGTATGAGATTACCGAGCGAAAGTACACCATCGCTGAGGTCGTTGAGGCCGATGCTGAGGGTCGTCTGATTGAGTCTTTCGCTGCTGGTACTGCTGTAAGTTTACCAATTGATTCCATGTCGAGAACCCTGCTAACGAAAGTAGTACTTCATCTGCCCCGTTTCCCAGATCCACCACCGTGGACAAGACATCAACATCCCCATGGGCGCTGAGGGTGAGGCCGGCGAGGTTACTAGCAAGATCAAGGGCTGGCTGGGCGACATCATGTACGGTCGCACAGAGCACCCCTGGGGCGTTGTCATCCCCGAGAAGAAGCAGTAAACTGCCGATTCAAAAGTGCATTTCGGAGAGGTGCATCAAAAGTTGTTTCATGGTACGGCGTTGGCGGTGTTTGTTGATACACAAAAGAGACCAGGTTGGTCATGGGCACATGCATTGACAAAGATGGAAATGACAGGTGCAGATAGTTAATGAGATACGAAATAGACGACCAGTTAAAAGTCAGCTCTGCTACTGTACATGTACATGACGAATCGGACATGAGACTGCTGACACCAAGATAACCCACACATTTCTTCTAGTACATCGCATCGATCAATCGTCGAAAAGATCCTGCATCATCTTCAAAGTCTCGTTCTGGATCTCGGCCTTGAACTCCTGTACTGCGTCAGTATTAATCCATCGTTTAAAGCATACCAACATACCTTGTCAACCTCGTCCAACAGTCGACACTTTTCCTCCGCGATGGCCTCCGCCTGCTTCTTCAAGTCCTCGGTAAACTTCAAAAGCTCCTCGTCGACACCATTTTGGCCACCTTGGTCGGCGAGCTCCTTCTTCAATTCCTTCCAAGCCTGTTCCTCGGTCGCGGAGCACTCATCCTATTCGACACTGAGACGAAGAACCTCTTCTCTCGCGGCAGCGATTTCTTCCTGGAGCTTCTTCAAATGAACCGCGATAGTTGCTCGAGGGTGGTCTTCATGGCCATTGTGATGACAAAGTGTGGCCGATAGCGGGTAGGCGATGTTGGCGTACAGCTGTTTGGATTGCGACAAGGTCTCGCCGGCTTTCTCTGCGAAGCTGGTTGTCCTAGCCTGCACATCCGTGTGCGCTTCTACGAGGTGTTCGATCGCAGAGCTGTGGAGGGACATGCCCATTCGAGCATATGATTCTGTGTATCGTCAGAAATGTAGCTGACGATTTACTCGTGAACTAACCTCGAAGCTGTGAAGCCTGATCATTCTTCTCTGGTGCCTGAACGACTTTGCTTCCGGGCTTTGAAGTGTCCAAAGATTTCCCAAGAGAGGCGTGAACCTGCTGGTAGATATTCTGGTAGGGAATTGGCCTGATGGAGGAACTTGTCGCTGGAGTATCGTCGTCGCGCAGGCGATCTCGCAGGGTTGAAGGCCAAGCATCTTCCTCTAGACTCGAGGTGGAGTTGGGGAAATAACGAGATGCGGATGCCATAATTGCATTGAGGCTTTGAAGATAATTGCACTTTTGCGAAAGAGAAAATATTTGAAGGGGAGAGGAGAGAAGACTGCGCGACGTTGATTACAATTCGATCCAGGAGTGGCAGGTGTCAATATAAACGAGGAAGGAACCCGCGCCTGCAGTGCACCTTCCATTCACCAACCACATCCGCATAGTGCAGAACCTGCAAATCCCAATATCAATCTTCAGTTTTTTATTCAGAATCATGTTAAACATTGATATACATGCTTTTGCCCCAAAATGCCCCTTCCTTTGTGGTATCAATTCCATCGCCAAATTACCCTACGGCTCCGTCATGCATTTTGTCCCCAGTCCTCCAACGCCATATCGCGATCAACAAACTTCCTCCGGACTCGCTGAAAATAAATCAATTCCCCCGGTTTTCTTTTTGTTACTCGCCTCGTTCCCTAAGAATTGATATTCTCATCAATCGCCGCGACAATATCCTCCCACGTAACCATAGCCCCAGTTCCGACATCACCACACGCCAAGTTCTTCGATATCGGCCTCAACACCTCAAACCAACCATTCTCCCCACCCCATTCCTCCTCCAAGACTCGCAGCTGTCTCGCAGTGATGGGATGATTCCACATACAAGTGTTCATCGCAGGCGCGACAAGGATCTTCTTCTTGACTCCATCCACAGTGCCCGTAACGTCCCAAGCTCGAACCACAGAGGTCAAGAGATTATCGCACAGGCCGTTAACAATCTTGGCCATGGTATTCGCGCTCAAAGGTGAAATAACGAGAACATCGGCCCAGCGTCGAAGCTCAATATGTAAAATCGGCGCATTGCGCTTCCACGGCTGTGCCCACTCATGCGCATCTGTGTAAACAGCATCGACATTGGGAAGGCGAGAAACTTGATCAACAGTGGGTTGCTCAAGACTTTGACCAGAGAGGAATTCCGACGCTGATTGAGTGAGGATGAGACGGATGGAGATGTTGGGTTGTATCTTAAGACCATTTATAATCTGAACGAGCTTAATTGTCGCGACGGAACCAGAGGCTGCGAGGAGGATATGGCGCTTGCCATCGCCTCTGGCCTGTTCGAGAGCTTCCGTTGAGTTGCGCATGTGGTGGTCGTGATGGGCGTCGTGCCCGTGTTGAATTCTGTGAAGCATTGAAATTGAGTGAGATGCGACGACGTTTGTCAGCAAGATTTGATAGGGTTTGATGCAGGTAGGTGGAGTGATGTCAACTTGATGGCCTCAGCTTCAGGTGTGATAATAAATAAATAAATAATAAGTAAAGTTTGGTAGAATTGACTGACTTTTTTATTCAGAGTCAATGGCTATGAGAATCTCTGAGAATTGGCAGCAGGCGGCAGCTTTATCTTAATTGACCCCGCCATCAGCCCCGCGTCATATGATGAACTCTGAAGATATCACGAGCCGAACCGCAAGTGCTGAAAGCGTCTTTGCAGTGCCGACTGAACCTAAGAATGGACTGATTACAATAGCGTGTTTACAGAATGTTCTGGCCAACGTTGGGCATTGGTAAGAAGTTTTTGTAATTGACAGTCCTGTATTCTACAGTTGGAGATGCTGCTGTGAGCTTTGTGAAGGTGCCTGGCCAGGCGACAAGCAATTCAAAAGCAAACTGTAAGAACTCTGCCAAGCGAAAGAAGCCCCAAATTGAACAACAAAATAATCACAACTGCAGGAAAATCCCAGGCAAACTGATTGTCATTCTAGCATCACCATGGGCAAACCTGACATTGTTGATAAGCCGCAATCGCCTCGTCGCTGATTGGTCCTTTCGCCACTGATATCCGGGGATCGGCATCGGAACATCCTTGACATCACTAATCCCATCCAAAACTTCCGCCATCTCCAAACACTCCAAATCCAACTGCGCATCTCCATTCTCTCACCACCACATCCTCCCTCACAGCCTTCACAATGTTTGCGCGAACAGTAGCTTCAGTACGTCCTACCTCTTCTAACCACTGCCATTCGTAACTAACTCTTCTAGTCCCTCCGACAAGCCGCCCGGCCTGTCGCCGTCCGCTCAACAGCTCCTCTCTTCCGCACACCAATCTCCCCCCTCACACCCTTCCAAGCCCGTCTGCTCTCCGACCAAACCCGCTCCGCAATCGACAAGGCCGTGTCCTCCGCGCCCGTCGTGCTCTTCATGAAGGGAACCCCCGAGACGCCGCAGTGCGGCTTTTCGCGCGCCGCCATCCAGATCCTCGGCCTGCAGGGCGTCAACCCCGATAAATTCGCCGCCTTCAACGTCCTCGAAGATCCTGAGCTGCGGGAGGGTATCAAGGAGTACTCCGACTGGCCTACGATTCCTCAGCTCTACGTCGCGAAGGAGTTTATTGGTGGAACGGATATTCTGGTCTCGATGCATCAGAATGGTGATTTGGCGAAGCTGTTTGATGAGAAGAAGGTTATTCTTGAGGGAGAGCCTGAGCAGAAAGAATAGAAGGGGCGATTACGACCGGTCGAGTGTATAACATGGTGTAATAGTGAAGAGATACCTCTGTATGACAGATACGAATGTACAGCAAAAGAACGGAATAGAATGGTGTGGTCATTCATCTTGACCTCTGGCGCTGTGAAGAATCGGAGTTTTATTGGTATTTCGCTGGCGGCATTGTCGTACATACTGTTGCTGTCAATTTCTCCAGCTCCTCTGACAAGAATGGCAATTCGAAGTGCGCGCCTATTTATTCTCTACGAGCAGAATACGATGAAGAGCTGCGAAGGGTCGCGATGACAGAGCAGTCCAAAATAGCTGCCCTCGCCTCTTAGGTTTCCCATCACGAATGACGGAAACGGGCTCATTGGAATTGAGTTTGGGGGTACTGTTGTGGCTGTCTCGATCGGAAAACGAAGACTCTTCTTCACTTCCTACTGGGTTGCAGGAGCAGTTTGTCAAAGCGGTCAGGCTACTCAGTGCGATGCGTTTTTGGCCCATTCTCGATACATCTGTAGGTCTATACTCCAAAAGCAATGGTCTATGTCTATAAAGTCTATCATCCAGTTCATGCCGATCAAAAAACAGCGCCACGCGATTCAGCCATTCGCTTCAACCAAGCTTCCATCATCACAGTTTTCGAATGCCCCTTACACACAGGCACAAAAGCAATCTCAATCACAGCATTTCTCCCTACCTCAGCATAATCACGTTTCATCGCATCAACTATCTGCTCAAACCTAGCCATCACCTTTCGAAACTCCCACCCATCTGCCTTGGGTATGTACTCGGGATAAAGAACCCCAGGGGCTTGGAGGCAGATCAACAGCCATTCGAATTCGTGCTGCCAGCATAACTCCTGGAACAATCGCTCCCGGGAGAATGAGAATGCCTCTTCGCCGTATGGTAAGCGGATGTCAAAACCGGGGAGGGCGTCGTAGCTGAAGATTAGAATGATGTTGGGCTGGGGATCGGGTGAAACAGATCGTGGGATTTGGCAGGCTGGGCTGGGTGACTTTGCTCTGTACTCGAGTGATTCGCGTGCCTGTCTGGGTTCATGTTCTTCGTTGGATCTTCGATCAGACCGCTGCGAGGCATTATTTGTGTTCATCGACGATGGAGGTGGCGCGTTAGCATCTCTCTCCCGATATTCATCTGTTTCCAACCCTGTTTGAGTGCCTGTAGAAACAAGAGGCACTGACGGAACATCTCCTTGTTCAATGCCAATGTTTGATTGTCGATACAGTCTTGTATGCCCGATGTCACCTCGTGCATCTTGCATTCGACTCACTCGTCTTGGCTGCGCACTAGGACCAGGACGCAACGGGTCATCAACTGCCTAACAAGGGATTAGTAACGTGTATTCATCAATAGCGCTTACCTTACCTCTTCAGCCAACTCATCTGGGCTGTATGTTCTGCTATACGAGATCGGAAGTGTATTGTTCTGCGCTGGCTCTGGCGCCGAACCTTGACTAGACTCGCTGCTCTGTGACGAGGGAGTAGGATCGATACCTTCTTCACTTATCCTGTGTAACCCAATCAGTATTCAGCACATATTGTCATAACAACAGGACCCTCACGTGGAATCACTTGGAGTCGTGTGATATGGAGGGGATGGTGTATCGCTCCCGTCGCGGAGTCCATTGATTCGATCCGTCGGCCGTTTCGAGCGGATTTTCTTCCTATGGCCAGTGGCATTCCGTCTCACAAAGAACCATATAATATTCTTATAAATCCTATCACAATCATATTAGCGCGACTCAAAGTCTGGGAGGGACAAGCTACTCGTATTGATCTCTACCATTTCCTGCCGAAAACTGACTAGACCAGTATAAAGAGCCGTTCCTTTTAACACAGAGATATTCATGTGCCATCTCTATGAGTTCTTCCTGATGGGCCTGCTCTTCCCATTTGTAGAGGTCTTTTCCTGGAATACCTAACTTGGTAGTGAAAGTGAAGCGATGTTGGTTCAGGCTGGTCTCGTAGCCGATTGCATGTCTCTGCCTCCTTCTTGGCCTGAGATTCCGGCGAATATCGACCAATGTGCTTCTAGAGTGGGAAACATTGAATATAGAGAAATACCGGCCGAGGGAACAGCCGCAGCGCTCTAACTCCATGGCTGATAATCGCTACTTCGAAAGCGAACAATCACAGCCCTTGGGGCAACAAAGTAGCCACAGACGCCAGTGGCTAATTAGCTACTATATGTAATACACATCATGCAATAGATGTCTCTTTTCCTTCGAATGTATTCTATTAGTTTCTACACCATTCTTTCTAAAATGAATGAATAGGAGGAGGTGTGAGTGAGTAAGGCTGATTCTGCCTGACGATCCTAGTCAGTGCAAACCCCCTTGCATAAAGTACACTTTATTCTGTTTATTAGAATTGCTTCTTTCTAATTTTTGAAACAGCTAAGGATATATGCCGCACGCATGCGTATAATTCTCGGAGTCGCCGTTATTCAGGGAGTGTATCTCAACACGCGCTCAACTAAGTCTAACGCGAGTAACTTACGCGTCAGAACTTTGAAATGAGTCCCATCTTTCTTCTGGAGTCTCTTATTGGTAAATGGGATTATTAGGTAGTTCATGCGCATATTATATAGAGGTTCAACTTACTAGGTTCTCTTTACTAGA
>JABEEJ010000329.1:0-63228 GCA_013363135.1 Fusarium brevicatenulatum | reverse complement strand
AACAGCATCATTACCTAGTAGCTACACCAACATCGACGTTGCACTAGACCAATGCCGAAAAAAATAAGCTCCAAGTCAACATCTTGGGGTCGCATACCAGACACAAGGTTCCAACCCCCGATTTCAATACTGCACTATGATTTGTGCAGTAATAAAAGACGAGATGGGTACTGGAATGAACGCAAAGGCTCCATTTCCGACGATCGTTCTCCAGCGCTCTCGGCGGTGTTGGCATTAAACGCATAATGAACCCCTTTTCTCGACCACAGTCTGTCTGCATGGACGAAACACCCATGTGTCGTTGATAGATTATGAGGCTTGATCCCGCACACGCCGCGTATCTTGGAGCACGAACCAGTGAGCTAAAAACAACAGCATTACGTCTGCATCGTGATAAAGGCCTGGTCAATGCTGAGAACTAGAAGACCGATGCCCAAGAGGGGACTCTTCTGGAAACTCTAGTCTAGAGAAAGGGGGCCAGGCCAAGAACTGTCACCATTCCTTTTAGCCGCCCGTTTGGTAGAGCGCCACATCTAGAAATGGTTACATCTGTAGGGCGAGGTCTGTCAGCGGCCAAAATGCAACCTGTAACTTCTTTTAGATGTCGATTGCTCTACTGTACTAGAGATTATTACTCTATCCTCAGCACTAGACACAGTCGCATGATGATTGATGATTGGATGCTATTCGAATCCGTAACTCATCGCAGTCAGCGTCTGCCTAGGTACCTTACGGTAGGTCCCCAGGCAGCCACAGCAGCCACACTTAGTCACCAGCCTCACCGTACCCCAACGCGTCTCAACCTAAAGCCATTAACGCGGTTAGTATGTCGTAGCTGCATCTTGTACTTCCCTCACACACCCTGTACCTGCAGCCATTTTTGCAGGTGAAGAAGGTATCAATACCAGGAGACTCTCCAAATAACCTGCTGCATTTTTAAAACTACTACCGCTGGCTATCGATTCAGATACGCCATGTCTCAAAAGGGTAAAAATGGGAATATTATGAGTTTCTTCAAACCCGTGACAAAGTCACAAACACCCAAGGCCTCCAGAACCTCAACACCAAACCCACCAAACCCACCATCATCACCACAGCCACCTTCATCACCATCGGAACAAAAGTTGGCTACTCCAGTCAAGAAGACGGCAACAATTCCCCGAGACTTTGAGATAAAAGATTCAGACGAAGAAGATGATATTGGAGCATCCTCAGACGATTCGCTGGAGGATCTGTCCGCTATCCTCGGACGAGGTCGCCCAGGAAAAACTGCTGGTACCCCCCTTCACAATCCCTTCACGACCCCAAGGGCCAAGAGAACTGCAGTTGAGTTTCCTGCGTCCCCATTGGCGATAATGTCCAAGCACAAATTCGACCTCAAAGCTCTCGCAAAGGATGCTAGACAGGACGATGCGACTCATGCAAGTGCTTTGAAGATCAAGGCCTTTTCAACTGTTGAACAACATGATCAACAAATGACAACAGATGAGATGTCGCGGGATGCGATGGAGGGCATTGTCAAGAACAACACCGGCCAAGATGCCCAGAAAGTAATGAGAGCTGTTCAGAGGTCAGCACCGGGACACTCACAGCTTCGATATTGCTTCTTTCGTGAAGGATATACGATACCATCCCCCACAGCTGCCCCCAAAAAGTTTAACAAAGGGCCATGGAGATTGTTGACTCAAGGCGATTACCAGACACGTGAGCAACATCTTGTCTCAGGACTACCTCTTACCATATTGCAAATGCTGGGGGAACTGCCGGATGAGCTTTTCGAATGGATACTGACGGAGGTTTGCTCCCAAAAGTCAACTCTTGTCAGACGAGAATACTGTAACTTGCTCAGCTCGTGTCCAGAAGCAGTTGCGCGCATTGTCACGCCGCGTCGTTTGGAGGAGTTGTTTCATCGATTCGGCGCTTCTTCTGAGCTTGAACAACAAGACTCTCAGTTGAATCTCCTGAAACCAAGTGCCGAGCCTTATGAAGGACGCGACTGGTCATCTATCAGCTCCTTCTTATCGCTTCTCACAGCCATCTCGCCCTACATGTCTCAGGAGTCGGTTGCCTATGCTTCGCGGACGCTCCTACGTATGTCAATGGACAAGTTTTTGATATATGAGATTGATTTGTTGGTCACTTACGAGACTTCTATCCATGCCCTTCTCGAAGCTATTCCTCAGCCTGGCTGGGACACATTTGTGAGTTACACTCAAGGGTGGTACGCGAGATTCTAACTGACACGTATGCAGTGCTCTGAAACATGTACACAGCTGCACACATTGGTCAAAGAACAATGTGTGAGGACCAATGCTCTTGCGTGTCTGCCTATCAGCAAAGCCAGATCTCACGAGCTTAGACGGCGACTGGCTGTAGTGTTTTTGTTCAACGACCCAAGCTTGGGTCGCTACCATCCTGACGATGTGGTAACTATTCGTGGCGTCATAGCACTCCTGGATCACGAGGACTTCTTCGTTGGGCCCAAGACAGATTTCGCCCTCCTCCAGGCCAACATTATCCTTATCAATATCGTTGTGGATGACGGCTCATTTACACCATCTGCTGATCCGGAGAAGGAAAAACAGTTCAATAGCGATGTCGACGAGCTTGCAGTCAGACTGAGGGAAATTTGGCGAAAGATCAACGATGCAGGTATGAAACTCGCTCGTACAGAAGCCAAAAGCGTCATAGAATGGGTCCAGCAGCGACTTGCACACTCAGTCCGTACACGTCGAAAGGCGAAGAAGAGCATATTTGATCTGCCAGGTCAGAAAGAGGATCCCTTCCTTCCGAAGCAGCAGAATTACATGAAGAGCTTCCTCAAGAAAGCACCACAGAGTGTGCCGGATCCAGTGGCTGAACCATCTCCTACAGAATCAGAGGATGTCTTCCACGAAGCAGTAGACGCCGATACGATCGTGGTCAAGGTGAAATAAACTTGAGAGCTACAGGGCTAGGGGAAAAGGATGAAGGCGTGCGGCGATTCACTAGGTACTGTTGTATGTCGCGAGTATTTGAACGTGTAATCAATTCTACCGCGGGCCAAGTCCCAAATCAGACAAAAGAGTCAAACACAATACACAGCCTCTAAACTACAAGCGCAGACTGATGAAACAATGCGGGTCGCGAACGGTTGAAGAGCCTCCCCAGTCGTGCACTCATGGAAACGGTACGTACGTAGAGGCTTCCATATAGAGATATTTATGGTGGCCAAAGGGGGTTTAGTCGAAGAACTTGCGGTTAGGATTCTTGCCAAATAGAGCCTCTCGTACTGCAGGAGCAGCAGACTCTTCCAAGAGTCGCAATCTCGCCTCGAAAGTGTTATCGATGTCAATCTTTCCACTTCCACTGATAACAACCACACCGCCAGCACTATTACTCTGTTAGCTGGCCACTTCAGGGATCTTCTGTAACGGGCTTGCACGTACATTCCCTCGGGGAGAGGATCGTCCTCTTGAATCTTTGCTGCAATGTCCTTTCCAAGCTCCTTCTTGAACTCCTTGGCAGCCTCCTCGATGGCCTTCTTGACAACATCGTAATCCTTCTTGCGCGCGCGAACCTGGAGCTCAGGCTCATCCAGAGCGTAGAAACCCTCAAGCAGGAGACCCTTGAGGGCCTTTTGGTACTTGCCCTTATCCTTGGCACCCTCGGCGAGCTTCTTCTGGGCCTCCTCAAATATGTTGTCGAGCAGCTCCTGGCGGGCGCCGAGGACCTTGAGTCGCGTCTTGTTGGCAACGGTAGAGCGGGTAATCTGCTGGGACATGGTGGCCTGCTTGAACTTCTTTTCGTACTGGCTATCGATGGCGTCTGTCTCCTGGCGGACGAGCTTGGACTTCTCGATCTCGAACTCCTCATTGGCCTTGATCTCGATCTCGCGGGCCTTCTCCATGGCTTCTTGCTTGATGAACGCCGTCATCTTGCTGAGCTCATTGTTGACCTAATTGTGGGGAGAACCGCGCGTTAGAATTAGAGGACTGGTGAGATGGACGAGGGATTGCGTCGTTTGGGCATGCGTACCTGCTGGTCGGACAAGGCGTGTTGCGACATGATGGGCAGATTTATATGGATTTGTTAGATTCGAAAGGTGAGAGGATGCTAAGGAAAGCCCTGGATGAGGTCAAGGTGGAGTGGTAAAAGGTTGGCGATGGCCTCTTGTTAGTGAAGGTCAAGGTCAACGATGGACTATGATGGAGTTGGTAGCTGTGTAGGTAGGTAGGTAGGTATGGATGGATTGTGACGCCAGCCGTTCCAAGACCCAGCCTACCAGCTCCTTAGCTGTATCTTACTGTGCTCCAGCAGGGAACCGACTGCAGCTTGGGGGGGTTAGGTAGTCGAGCCACAGATGTTCCCCACTGTTTAGAGTACGCTACGTAAGGTAAGGTAAGTTAAGGTACTGAGGTAGCACAGCCATTCGACAAGAAGTGTCGTTCTCACACCTCATCGGAAGATACCTGTAGTCATTGAAAGGATGAGGTATATTTGTGGCAAGGCCCTTACTCTGAACACTCACAGACTTGAGTGTGAACAATTGAGATCTGGGCAATGCCGTTTTGCATGGTTCGCATGTGCATTATGTAACTTCACCGCCACAGTGGCTAATTAGTCCCGTGTGAGATGGATGGAGCTGCATGCCTATCTGCTCTAGGTACTAACTGTAGTCTACTCTACTCACGTCAGGTGTCCCACGCTCGACTCAAGCTTGTCCGCCTCCGACTTTCTATTGATTAGTTTCAATTCAAGACATAAATTTATAGCATCCAACCGGGTATTCATATTAATTCTCTATATCCTACGCTCCTCTCGAATAAGGCACCGGCTGGAATGCCTCTCCGATCGGCGGCCAGCTCAACAACCTCCCGCGTTACCTACGACTAGCGCTTCAACCAGCCATTCCCCTTGAATCTATCGAAACGAATACACCCTTTACTAGTCCAGTGATACAAAGCGACCCTTGTACCAAATACACTGCCTATGCGACGTCTCAACAACTCGCCTCAACTCTCCCTTGCCAGATGACCTCGGACCTGGCACAGGCGCAATGGGGTTGCTTGGCGGCATCTCTTCTGGAGGGAGCATAGCTGTATGTTGCGTACAGCGCTGTTTGAACGAATAAGAGTGCTAATGTTGGTGACTTTAGCTTGGAATTATTGTTGGATTGATATCGACCAGTGTTCAGAGTCTAGGTCTGACCTTGCAGCGGAAGTCGCATATACTCGAGGACGAAAAGGGACCTCACGATGTCCGACGGCCTCCCTACCGAAGGAGGAGGTGGCAGATCGGCATGGGCATGTTTATTGTAGCAAACTTGCTGGGAAGCAGTATTCAGATCTCGACGCTTCCACTCCCTGTTCTCTCGACTTTGCAGGCTGCTGGCCTCGTATTCAACTCGATATGCGCATCATTGATCCTCAGCGAACCTTTCACAAGATGGTCTTTGTCTGGCACGATTCTCGTTACAACTGGCGCTGTATTGATCGCTATATTTGGAGCCATTCCTTCGCCGGCGCATGACTTGAAGGAGCTGTTGGAACTCATGGCGAGAAGGCCATACATTGTCTGGATGATACTTCAGGCGCTCTTTGTCCTTACTCTGGCGCTGGCCGTTGATCTAATCAACAGCATGTCGAGCCTATCACATGACGCCCGCTTTCGGCTGGCTCGAGGTATTACTTACGGCGTCATCAGTGGAGATCTCTCTGCTCATGCACTATTGTTCGCCAAGTCCTCTGTAGAGCTGGTCATCAAGACTGTTGCTGGACGTAATCAGTTCGTGCATTGGCAATCTTGGGCCATCGTCCTAGCTCTCGTCACGCTGGCTCTTTGCCAGCTCTATTACTTACACCGAGGCCTCAAACTTGTTTCAACATCGGTTCTTTACCCTTTGGTTTTCTGTGTCTACAACATCGTTGCCATTCTTGATGGCTTGATATATTTCAACCAGACGAGCCTAATATCGCCTCTAAGAGCCTGTCTCATTGCTTTAGGAACTGTTATTCTGCTTTCGGGTGTCCTGGCACTCTCATGGCGATTAAGCGACGAGCAGCATACACCCGGCGTTGGACAGTCATCCCTTGCCCCTGGTCTCGGACTTGTGGAGGACACCGAGGAGGAAGAGTCGCTGCTTGGCTCAGACAATGCCGTTGCAGATGAAGACTCAATTCCACATACATATCAAACATTCCCGCCCGCGATCGACGAAACACCACTGGTCCCCTCTCGGAAGAGGACCCCTCGGTGGGCTGAGCGAGCTGAGATTTGGGATGAGCTGGAGGATCGAGACGAGCCCAGTACTCCAGGCAATAGGAGACGGTCTAGTACACTGCCGCGCCATACAGAGTCCTCACCTCTGCTCCCAACCAAGAGATCTACCGCTGGTGGCCCTGTTGGGGATGAATCTGGGCCAAGCACCGAATCTACGCCTCGACGACTTACACGACGAAGGCGAAAGAGCACAGGATTTCCGGGTCTCAGAGCTCGCCGATACCAGAGAAACAGGAGCTCTACAGACTCAGGCGCTCTTGGTAACATCCTCTCGTTGAGCTGGTTCAGGAGCAGAAACCGCCAGCCATCACAAGCTAGCACCAGCGATGGCTTTCCATGGGGCACCACATCTCAGCAGGGCGGTGCTGAGACAAGGGGTGAAGCAGTTGTATGAATACGAGATATCTCTCTATGTAGCTTTTGGGGTTGTGAAGAGTAGGAGAGGCGAACGAATGGCGTTTTCTTGTGTAGAGTTTCTTCTGGGTTTCTTGATTGGTGTCCATGGCAAGGCTCCTGGGTTTCAAACAACCCTTCGAAAGCAAACCAATGTCCACACACACATATATATACGTTTTAGGGCTCGAATGAATAGTATCGACGACAACGCATTGCCGCTGGAGTATTTGCATTTTCTGTCCCACAGATGCCTTGAAGCGCAGCTGTAGTTGGGCTAGTCACCTTGATATCAATCCCGAACATATAACTAACATGCTGCTTGAAATTGGTCAAATGTTTGCATCGTAAAACGTAGTAATTTCACATTGACCCTGTACTCTAGTCCTTATGGATGTGACCCTGCAACACCGATCCCATCTAGCAATTATTAGTTGGCCAGGATCTCCTGTCATCCATGCGAGTAAGAAAAACAACAGCAAAAACTCCAATTTCCATACGCTCCATACTCCAAGACCCTCAACTCCACATCTCGTTCTTATTTTAGCAATAAAACCATACATGCAACAGATGTGAACTCCAAATGTCCCCTAGTAGCGAAAGTTGTCCCCGAATTGATCAGGTCAGAAGTGAAGCTTTCGTGATGGCAAGACCACATCCGCAACAACTCTTCGTCGCTATTGATTCAGTCGTTCGAAATTTTTCATGATAAGTGCATAATAAAAGAGATATGTAATAACACACGAGGCAACTGTTTTGCTGTGTGATCCCGAGTCCGCTTCCATGTTTGTAACTGATGTATAGATACGATTGAACAAAAAGCGGTCAATTCGAACAGGGTCCCAGGCATGGTGCGAATTATTATGGCATAATGAAGACCTTCTCTAGATGCAGATTTGGTCAAAGAAACTCGCTTCGGTCGAATGTACAATAGAACACGTCCCGGGACCGAATTCCCAGTGCTGTAAAGCGGGAATGGCTGTAATAATGCGACAACGCTCCAACATAGAACTGTAACTGACGACTGATCTAAAAGATTAGGGCTCTTCTTTGCTGTAGTGGACCGTAGTTGTCTTGTAACCGGCCCGGCTTCAAATGAATGTGTCGTTTGGTTGCAATTAAATTACTGTTTGAAAAGAGAACCGTATACACGCCGGCCATGTGCATCAGCACGAACTCGCAGAGTCCTATACACGGCTCGTACTGGCTCGGCTGCGTTCATCCTCCTCTTCCATGACATCACTGAGCCGGGTAGGATGGTGATGACGAGGGACTGTCTCCCAGCCGGGAGTCCCATAGCCTTGGCCGGAATAGTCTTGGGGGTCTGAGTATGCGCCAGTCCATTGGCCTCCGCTTCCTCCACTGCCTCCTCCTCCTCCAGTAGAGGTGGAAGGAGAATCTTGTTTACCGCTTGGTGGATTGGTGGTAGCGGGTGTTGCATACTCTTCTGCTTCAGCATCAGAACCGGAATATGTAGAAGGTGGTCCAGCGAAGGGTATCTTATTTCCTTGGGCATCCAACAGGAAGTTGCCATTTGCATCAATCACGTACTCACCTTCGCTGTAACCACCCTCTGATACTGGTGCTTGAAGGCCACCACCCTGTTGGCGATATTCGCCAGCACTTGTTGTAGGAGGCTGAGTCCGGGGAGAGGAAGTCGTCTCAGGCGGGTAACTAGCTCCATACTCAGTCTGATAAGCCCCTTGAGCTCGGCTGCTTTGATGTCTGCTTGGACCGCCATGTGTCATCGGAACCACTTGTACGCCTCCAACAATAGTAGGCTGTCCTGACTGAAGAGATAGCGTTCTGTCACGTTCCTCCTGCTCACGTCGCCCCAATTCCTCCCATGCACGACGCGCCTCCTCTTTAGAGATGGACAGCTCCTTGCGCATCTCAGCAAGCTGTTTTTGAGCTTTAGAAGTTCCTCGCTCATTCTCGACAGCTTCTCGGATAGCGTCTGCTCGGCCTCGACGTTCTTGGTCTAGGGCAGCCTCCAACATGGCATTGACTTCTTGCGCGCGCTCCAATTCAGTTCGAGTTTCGAAGAACCATCGCTGGAACTTTCGCTCCGAACTTGCGCGAAGACGCTGAAGCTCAACAACGGCATGAAACAGATTGGCTCCGGCCGCAGATAGATCTGTCACCTGGCGCGCGAGCTGTTGATTCAAAGGATCCCGATTCAATTCATCCTTATTTTGTTCGAGCTTACGGATCCAGTAGCTGGTGAGTCCTTCCCAGTGCGCAGACAACGTCTCCCATCGCTCAAACGCATGGGGAAAAGAATTTCGGGTCTTTGAGCTACTAGCACCTCCCTGGTTACCGCTCTCAGTGCCCTGTGCAGCAAAATTGGGTTGGTTTCCGGGAGTTGGGCCCGTGAAAGTTTGGGGAGGTGGTTGACTGGTAGTACCAGATCGTCCGGGCCGGCTAGCTGGTACTTGTGCTGTTGTGTTTGCCCGGGGGCGGGCTGATGTGTTATCAGGGACGGCTTGCGCCTGACGCTGAGGGTTCATGGGTTGACGCACTTCTGCGTCAGGAACCTGCCCAGCAGCAACGCCAGCAGATCTACGCTGTTCCTCTGCTCTCCGAGCCTGCTCCAGAATGCGCGCCTCCTGCTCAGCTCTCTCGCGCTGTTGCGCCTCTGCCTCAGCACGTTGGCGCGCTTCCCGAGCTGCGCGCTCCTGCATGATCATCCTTGGGCCTCTGATACCAGAGGGTGAGCCGGTTTGACCAGGAGTTGCGCCAGGGCGGAATGGGGAGGCGGCTGGCTTGCCATTGGATGCTGGAGGCATGCCTCCGGAAGCCATAAGATCGGCCATGCTTGCGGATTCCTCTTCGAGATCTGGAGTGAAAGGATTGGGGTTGCGCAGCGCCTCCTCGAGTGCAAAGAGGATGGCGCTGTGGGTATGCTTGGAGATCTTAACCACGGGGTGTGGTTCTGGATAGTTTGCAGGTACGGAAGGGGTCTGTCTCGGAGGGGATTGGGGATGCTCAGAAGACACCTCGTCAGGATCTTCAGTTAGGTCCTGTGAGAGCCGTCGGCGGGGGCGGTGAGCTTGATGCGGCGCTGAACGAACGGGGATAAGTCCCAATACAGTGGGATGGTTCTCCGGTAGGTTGTCAACGGGTGCGAGGGTCGTCTGGGGTTCAAAACCGAGAGAGGCAGCTGCGATATGGACTTTGCGAGGCTCAGGTGCTGGAGTCGGAGGTGCGTCAAATCTTGGGGTTCGACGAAGACTTCGGGGTGTGGAGAGCCGCTCAATGGGATCCGACGTCTGATTAAACAGCGGTCGTGAGCCAAGACTTGGAGTCCTTGAATGCTGGCGTTGCGGGTGCTGGGTAGGGATCGTGGGCGCGTTAGGGTCGTGACGGTCGTAAGAAGCAGATGATGATCGTATTCTGGTCACGTCTGCGGCGCTGAAAGGGCGAGGAATTGGGTTGCGAAAGTTCGACAAGTTGAAGGTTCACCAGCGGGCGCTGGTGGTGTGTTGCGTTACGGTGGAGGTTTCGGGAGGGTGGAGTGGGGGAAGCTCTTGATGCGTTGTACAAAAAGTCGGGTTCTTTTCAAGTTGCCAAACGGGTGAGCAGATCAGAATGAAGAAGTCTCTTCAGACTGAATGACAGTGATGGTCTCGGGAAGGACGGCCAGGTCTCAGTCCGGTCTGAGTCTACTCGAGACAGAACCGAGAAGTGTAATTGCCCAACTGGAATGTTGAGGGGAGCGAAGTAAAGGTGAGGAGGGTCAAGTTGGGTGAGTGTATGTGAGCCCAAGAGGATGGGCACTGGCTGGTGATGTCAAAAAAAAGCTGGTGGCAGGAAACCCAAGCCAGGCCCGAAGCTGGAAAATTGGGGGGGTTGGTGCTAGTTAGGAGCTGCTGTGACCGCTCGCCAGACCAAGGTCCAGACAAGCTGAGAGATCCTCGAGAAACGAGCCACTAGTAAGAGAGAATCCCCAACTGCAAGCACTTCGCACAAAACGCACACGCATGCGATACGTAAGATAACCAGCGCGAAATGAACAGTATTTGACTGAGGTAGCCAATTACTTTATGCGGTGGAATTTGTAGAAACGACGCGAGTTTGCGCGCAATCGCATTTGTTCGACGAAGCCCACGCAAGGAACAAAAAAGGTTGTTTGGAGGTTTGCGCGCGCGTGGCCGAGCAGCAAATCAGCAGCTCGTTTAGTTTGATCGAATGTTCTTATTGAGGCCGTTTGAAAGGGCTTTTTTCGTCCAGCGAATCTGTTTGCAGCTCGAAAATTAGTAGTTGTCGCGCAATGGCTTGAACGTTGTCGCGCAGCCGCCTTGCGCAGCTCGGAGCCCGTACAAGCAAGCAGTGCGTGCTGCAAATGCAGCTAAGTAAATCGAGCGGCTGGGAAGGACGAAGCAAGGGGAGCACAAGAGCAACATACTCCTCTTTTGGGGCCAGCGGCGTCTTTCCGATGAGGTTTATTATCCACGCATGAGTTGAGGTATCACCATCGTGTGCGAATGGTTATTCTTTAGGGGTGATGATGAGAAGAAGAGGTGAAGGAAGTACAAGTTGGAAGGGGCCAGAAGAAGGTGCGCGCACTGACGTAGGAGCCTAAGGTACCTGCTAACTACCTAAGGTAAGGAAGTTGCGCTGTCAAAACTGCGACGAGGTCTCCTCCCTCAAACTGGGCATGGAACTGGCAATGACAATGGCACTGCCCGCCGGAATTGATGACTGAATGGAATTAGTGGTTAAGGTAGTTTGCGCCAGGTTTCCTTGGTAGGTTGGCGAACGAAGAGCGATAAAAACTCTGCTAATGCAACTAATAATTATTAATGGCACTATTCTTTAAGGCTTGACTGGGATCGAGGGTCATCATCTTGTACTAGCATAAGCCGGCGAGAGTTCATCCAGGCGGCGACAGGTATATTAATGTTTAAAAAGTCACTCTTTAGACTATCATTGAACAAGCAATTCGAGCCGAGTGTCTTTGCCTTTCTTTGATTCAGGCCTTTGACCCTATAAAGTGTGGTACGTAGTATGCGTTAGACTCTACCTAAGGCAACTTACACACCCCTCGAACAACGTAGGGCACTGGGACCATCTCTGATTCTAGGGTAAATCCATCCGATAAGTGCCCAAGAGCAGGACAATGACAAAGAGCTGGAGGCTTGGATACCAGCCAATTACTTCATAGCCATATTCTATCGAGTCTCATGCATTGTTTCGGAGACTGGCGTTTGACATGTCTACTCTCCCATCCCGTTGACTTCCCATATCACCTCATCTCATCCCATCTCGCCAAGTCCTGGCATTGTTACCACACGTCGTTAAATTGGGCAATAAGGCACAAACCATCTCTATCGAAACCCGATAAGCTCAGTCGGACTAAGAATGATATGTCTATCCAAGGCAGTTATCGCTTTTTCAAATTATTGCCTTTATCATTGACATCCCCAAGCCTTTGCATGGCAGCACGACTCTACCGAGTCATCTAAGAGCTTTGAGCCACCGACTGACTCCAGCGTAGGAGGAAGCGCATGGGCCATCGTCTGGATTACTGACCTTCTCAATCGTACATACTGACCGCTCTTGACATACAGGGTTCGAGGTGGAAGCAGAGCTGCAGCGTACGAGAACTCAGCATTATAGTGCCAGGGAATCTTGGTCCCAAAACTGACAGGACAAGGCGGGCTGCACCATTGGCCATCGGCCCTCGAGCTAGCTGGAACTTTAGGGCTCATCTTGTTCCTGTAAGTGAGAATTGTCGTCTGTTAGCGGGAGCCGGATCTTGATCCCGCCCCCAGCCCCCCTGGTTTTGGCCCATGCTTTCTGCACCGAGCAGCTGGTTTGCTTGGGCGAAATGGGAAGTGGAAAACGGGGCCGAGTGTAACGCTGCGTCATGGCGTTAGTTAGGCGGAACAACGGTTGACTGCCACGTTTCCTACAGCTGCATGCCGTGAGTTATTCTGTTTCGAGCCCTTCTGCCGACTTTAGGCTTTAGTGCTGGGAAGCCCTAACGTTGAGTGTGTGGTCGGTGAGGGATGAATTGATTCCTCCTCAAGGACAGCGCAAATCTCATTCCATCACGCTCATGAGCCAGTCTATTCCAGACATGGTCTGGAGGAGCGGGAGTCACGGCACGCCCCGTTTTACGGGGTCTTCAGTCTCCAATCAGAGTCTTGTTCCTCGTTTTCCTAGTCCGGTTTCGAGCTGAACCTGAAGCGGAGCAATTGGAGGCCTGAGTTTTGTGGTTGGCGCCTGTAATTGAGAAAAAGCATCGAAATGTCGCGGTTTGGATCATGTTCAAGTCAACACCAGGCAATTCCGGAGCTATTGTTCCCTAAACATACAGGATGCCTCACCCAATGAAGTACTTGTGGATATTCTCACAGGTTGTTGGGAAACGTTGGGCTATCCCCCCCTTCTCTCTCCTGCATCCTGCATGTTGCATCTTCGTGTAACACCAGAAGCGTCGCCCAAACGTCCACAAAATGACAAATCGAGCTGTTGGTTAGAGGCGCACCGAGCAAGCACTTCCTACCCCCTCCCTTCAGTTGGCGTTCGAGTTTCTCGAGTGCGTATGAGACAGCCGATGAGTGAAACATGAATGATCACATTCACTGAGCCGAAACTGCTCTTCTGTAGGGTAACTGTTGGGCAAAGGTGCAGCATTGTCTGAGTACTTCGATTCTCGAATTGGTGGATGAAAATGGAGGCGGCTTAGTCAATTCGGTAGGTAGGTAGCCATGTCTTGCCCGGAGTGCGCCTTCGGATGTTTTGTGGCATAACCGGTTCGTTATCGGATACTGTGTTGGAATGAAACCAGAGATGGTGTGGACTGATACCCTATAGTGTTGCGAGTATCCTCTTGTGTGAGGATCATGAGTAAAGGGCATCACGAACCTCATCAGGCTTCATCTCGATCAAGGAGACAATTTCGTTCTGCGAGAAATGGAAAAGAGCCACAAGTTTAATGAGCCCACCGGTTTCTTTATAACAAGTTTGAAATCTCGCAGAGCTAAAAGTGTCTTGAGAGATCGAGCGATCGAGTAGAATATCATGATGGTTGCAACCAGGAACATTGGTTTGGAGTATCCCTACCTTCAAAAACCAGTTCTTGAGGTATGAGTCTTGCTTCTACATACAGCATATTTACCATCGCGGTCCTCTCACTGGACGCCTCAAAAGTTGATCGAGACTCTTTGGTTGCTTCTCAGACAGAGAGACGGCTCATCTCGAATATGGCCGAGTAACAAGTCGGCCACGAGAGAGCCCGGGAAACAGGCTCTTATCTGATGTGATGGGAATAACATCTGGTTGGCTTGCTATACGAAATGTGTCAGTGAGCTCTCAGCCTTAAGTACCCTCCATCAAGGGCCATTCGGGACCGTGGTAGTCGAATCCAATGTGCGAAGACTGCAAGAAGCCACTGTATACAATCCAGATGTGCAGACAGTTCGGATGAATGATCGTGCAGCCAGAAAAGATCACCACTCGGTTTGCCCCTCTCTAATAAATCTCTGCTTAGACAGATCTTGCCAATAGCTCAAAAACATGCATCGCATCAGCAGCTAAGATGCAAGATGCAGGCACACTTTGCACTCTGCATTTCAGCTGCTGGACGATCGCAAAATCCTTGATCTGGCACTTTCTCGATCGCAACTATGTGACACGTACAAGACGTGGATGAAAGCCACGAGATAACTCTCTTCTCAACACCATCACCATTCCTGCGCTCGACGAAACATCAGATTTTGGACGTCACGACCGATAAAGAAGGGCAGAAACACAGTCAGATCGCCGATCTAAGATCGAGAAAAGGCTATGCATGAGCGACTTGGGTGCTATAAGCCCTTGCGGCAGCGAGGCTGGTGGCCTGACACAAGGCCATTCTAAGACATGCATCGCGCGAACTGGCCAGAGAAGGGGGCTGCAAAGGCTCAGAAACTGTCACTATCGTGTCATGCAGGTTAGTTCTGATGCTTGAGTAAGGGGTTCGACTCAACAACTATGTACACTTTGAAGGATGAAGCTCATCTTTTTGACCGGAAAGGTTTTTTATGCGGGAGAAAGGGTCCAAGGTGACATCGAGGGAGATGTAGTGAGTAGATGAGGGAGTTTGGTCAGGAGAGGGAGAAGAACTAACTAACTTGGTACCTTAGTAAGTAGAGATATGGTATCCGTACAAAGTATACTCGCTAAGAATATTCCAGGGTCACAAATACAGATGCTGGAAAAGAAAAAGCGATAGGTATCCGTTGGCTCTACTTATTGTTGAGTTAAAATCTAGATCGCCACACTTAAATTGCTTCGTCATTCATCTCTGAGTTTGCAAACAAATTAACTTAGTAGGCAGTTAGTGAATCTTATCCTCTCTTTTCTCCGTGGGCTTGGTTCCTGGAGATGGTGGGGACCCTGCGTCTACGCTACGATGCAGTACAGTACGGTGCCTTAGTCCAAGAGATGTGCAAGCTAATGCAGGGTACAGCTGCCGATACGACCATCAAGCCAGGGATAAAAAGTTGTTCAGTGCATTATTTCCTACATATCACTTTTCCAGTCATCGGCAGCTGTTCTGATTGGCAAATAGTGAGGTAGGGAGATGTCTAGCTCATGATAGTATCCAACATAATAATGGACTAAGGTAACTAACTAACAGTCGCTTACGTGCCTCCTTTGAGCCAAGCTGAAGTTTACTGAGGACTGCCCCTACGAGCGCCAACAAGTGACCCCTTCCTCAGCTTTCTCTTCCACTTGTGAATTCTTCGCCACTGAATCCTCAGCTCAATCTTCAACCTCACAGCCTCTAACTACCTATCCCCTGGAACAGTCCCCAACTCTGAACCGAGCGGAGTCGCCGGTCAATCAATCCAGACGTGATAGAGCATTTTTGATATTCCACAAAAAGACTGCGTTGCTACGGATCAAAGATCCACAATCTCAGTTCAAGTAACACTCATCCGATGTTATTCTGAGCTATCAGAGACAAGTGTCTCACGACTCCACTCAGTCAGAGACTGCGCAGTTCTCTGAGTCCCATCTTCTGGATACCTTAAGTTACCTATCCAAGCAGGGAGGATCCCTCGAGACCTCGACACTGAACCCTCGGCTCAGGCCGTGCCTGTGTCAGTCACTTCCGTCGCGACTCGCGTTCTGTCTGCTCCAGCTGGTCCAGGTCTTGCTGGTCTCCATATTGAATGCCTTATCCTGAGTCTCGTATGTCGAGATGCTTCAGTTGAGTAGAGCGCTCAGACGCGTCTTATACTGAGCGTGCCAACAGACACTGCCATCATTTTTCTCATGATGCTTTTGAAACCATACAATAACCGCTATACCGAGTGTGAGTTACCAGTCTCGGCCACACTGCGGTATTCAATGCGAACAAAGGGCTTACCCAACTGCTGTTCAAAGACGCAGGCCAAACATAGCTCTCAGTATCGGCCTTGTTCGCCGATCGCGGGCAGAGTCTGACATTCCCCATGGACCAAACCTCACGAGCTCCCGCGTGTCTTGACCTAGTACCAGGGACCCGATTCCTTGGAAACCTGCCGTCTCGCTTAAGGGATGATCACAACGCGTGCTGAACGGACACACTAATTATTCTGGTCCCGAGTAAACAACTCAGAATCAAGGAATTAAGCTTGTTGAAGCCGTCTGGATGCGACTTCATCATACCATTGCTGTCTAGAAGACCTTTGTTGCTTCCATGAACGAGTCAAGCATACTGTGCTTTGTTTGTGCCTTCTCGTCCAGTTTTCCTTTGTTTATTGTCGATTGGTCTATTTTGGTACCTACCAGTAATTGACTGCTTTTTTCGGTGTCGTCGGATCTGAATCTCCTATCCGAATCAATATCTCACATTGCTTCTTTACGGAAGATGCACTCTGGTCATCCGCCAAAAGGCTACTGCACCTCAGATGCAGAAAAGAAAAGAGAATCATGCATCTGCAGCAGACCTGTAATACTGTACTGTAGTTTACAGTACGTATATATGTATGTACCGATACTGCAAGTCTGAGAGTGCAGAAAAATGACAGTCAAAAAGTGTGACGCAAGGGATCAATCGCGCGTCTGCATACCAAACAAACCCCCGAGGCCCGAGCCCGAACTAGAGCAAGCCCATGTTCCTGTCAAAGCCCTTGGGAAGATGCAAGTGTTCGGAATGCTCTTGGGGTTGTCTGAAAAGAGGGATGGCTCCATGGCTAGAGCTAGACTGAGAAGCCCCTCTACCCAGGAATGCCCCTCCAGGTCAAGGGCGTCTGCTTGATCAACATAGACACATGCAATGCAACGCTCAAAGTGGGTGTCCGGGACCCACGCTATGTTTCAACTTCCTTTGACAGCTTCTCTCTGCTTTCATATCTATTTGTATATCATGCCGTCTGCATCCCTGGTTTATTCATTTCGATATCAATATTGTTGCAAGTTAATTTCATGCTTCAAACTTCACGGTCCACCATGGAACCCTCTAGCAGATTGGCCGACCTCAAGCTCGTCTCAAAGTATTACCCTGTCACCAACTACTCGTATCCTCAACAGCCGGAACGCCCAACGCACTATCGAAGTCGCTTCTCTGACGACAGAGCGTCGTTGGGCTCTGAGGGATCCTCGCCTAGTCTGATTGACGACCGAACAGACTCGGAAGTTTCTCTGGACGACGACTACCAGTATCACGCTCATGCTACAGAGCTTTGGGATAGCTTCTGGCTTCCAAGCAAGAGCAACAACCACGAGGCGCACCCAAGAAAGCAGTATCCAGCTTTGATTCCATCCCCTCACCCACAAACCCAACTACATATTCAACAAAAGGCACAGATCCAGCAGATGCCACAACAGAAGCAGCCTGAGCAGCGCCGTCTCAACCCATGGCCTCTCCCCAAGAGTGCTCAGAACCAAGGCCGAAAGCCAAGTGCAACTTACTCCCCCTTCCCAAAGCCCCTCCCACTTCCACCTCTAAATGCACCAATGACCCCATCTTGGCAATGCTCTCGAGATGTGAGGCAGAAGCCTCAACGTCCTCCTCGTCCCCACGAAGAGGTTTTCATCTTCCGCTCCCTCCAGAACTCACCACTTGTTGCACGCTTTGCCGTCTCTCAAGACTCACCCCGACCAACTACACCAAAGGACAGACGTCCCACGACATCTCAAGAGATGCGAGCCCCAACACCCACAAAGATCATTTCACACTCTGAAACCACCTTACGCCATTCTGCGGGACATGTTTGTGCACCCAAAACCCAGCCACCCGCTTCCGTGATGCGCTCAAAGAAGTCTCTCCCTTGCATGCGTCCTCTTCCGCCAACTCCACAACCGGAGACGGAAGAGAAACCGGAGGCTGAGCCCCACTCAGTCTTTGAATACGATGACTCTGATACTGAGTCTGGCAGCCGCTCATTCTGGTTTCATCGTCGGTCAGGAAGTGACCAACGAAAGACAGGCCAGCGAACTGCACCCTCATCGCCTCGCAAGAGACAAAACGATGTCATAGGGCGTATGCTAGGACGACGCAGTCGAGGCTGATGATCATATCACTTTTCTTTTTCTTCAGGTTGCCTTTGCTTTTTCTTCTTCATCTTCTTACGACCACCTTCTTTTCACGTACATGATGATACCAACTACGATGTCTCTACGACCTATGACAACTTCACACTCATTTATGACTCAAGTGGACAACTCCACTATACGCATCGACGTTGCCAGACGCGACATGACTATAACGACCTTTCTTTTTCTTTCTTTCTTTTTTTCTCTCTTCTTCTCTTCCTTCTATGGATGAATGCCGAGAGAACCAGCACGGAGTTCCGGAAAACCCCCAATCTAGGGGTGGGCGAGTGGCACGTGGACCACCAGTCGTTATTCATTATTTCCTTTGTTATACTGGTTTTGGCTCTTGGAGCCAGACGCATTCGCCTGAATACCAGATTCAGAGCAGGCGCAAGGAAAAGGTGGCTGGGTCTTTGACTGACGAACAAAGGTGTGGGTATACTCAAACTAACGGGATATGAGTTCTCATGAAAGAACATTCCTGATTTGAGACCAGAAAGACCAAAAGAGGGAAAGGCTACGGGGAGTTCTTTATGATAGCAATTCTTTTATATAGGATTAAACAACCAACGGTTATTGCCGAATGAAAATAGCTTGACGATGACGTCCACATACTACTACCTGACTTGTTCTCAGACATACGATCATGTGTTTCGCTTTGGTGTTGTGAATGCCTTCATGTGGTTGGTGATGTCTCACCCAACCACACAGACATTTGTTGCCCATGACAATTATCACACACGCATTGCGACCGTGTCATGATACTTATAGCAGCTGAAAATCGACAATAATGGAGTCTGGAGGACCCAGATATTGTCTCCTCATCTTTCGTATTCATCCGTTCTAAAGTTCCCCAGCCATACACTACACACAACACAAGCAGTCTAGGAGCAACTGAGACATTACTTTTTCTCCAAACTTTGACGAATTCCTCAAGACTCCCCAGCAACATGACACATTCCAATACTTCCATTCCATTCGTCCCAAGGTATCCCTCTCTTCAACGTACATAAACAAGCCAACCTTTAACGTGTGAACATCAACCAAGTATTTATCCTTTTCCAAAACGCCCAACAATGCAGCCATAACATGCGAGTAAAACCCAATAAACGCTTCGAGTACACCAAAACAATCAAAATTACACGCGTCCAATGAGCCAAGTATCGCAACACAATCAAATCATGACTGGGTTCGTATCATGAGAGCCCATTCGGCTTCATTAACCCCCTTTAAACATTACAGCATCAAGTCGTGCTTATGAGCATCATTATCAGGTAGATCAATGAGATCTCATTCTTTTTTCGGTAAATCGTTTCATAGGGCGGACGCTGTCGTAGTGCTCGTCCCGGGAACCGCCAAAGTACCACATTGACTGCTCACGGGGATCAGAGCGATCAAGACCCAGGCGGGCCTTGAGGTCTGTGGTGTCCCTGACGGCTAAGAAAGCAGGGTCTGAAAGAGTCTCCCGAGCCGCAGTGAGAGAAATGATCTCAGCAAGATTATCGACAGAATGAGGGATACTGAGGGCCCGGCGACCGGGCAGCATTAGAGAGAGGCAGCCGAGGTAGAGGAAGAGGAAGGCGAGGAGAACGCCAAAGACGGGCATGTTGGGGAACATCTTGACCTGGCCACGGAAGTTGGTCAGGGCCATGAAGAGACCACCTGCGAGGATGGGGATGAATATGAAGATTGTGGCCATGAGAGAGGTCACAGCAACACGCCAGTGGCCGTTACGGAGAGCTTTCCATGTACACTGGAAGGGGTAGCAAGCAGCGTAATCGGCGAGGATGGACTTGGATGCAATCTCACCAGAAGACTTGGACATATCTGCCCAAGGCTGGTGGACGCGGAGAGCGTTGTCGAGGCTTTGGAAGAGCAAGAACATAATCATGCCCAGTAGAGAGGGGATAAATGCGTATAGGAAGTTGGCCGCAGAGAAAGCTCCGCTCCCAGGTCGGGCAGGGACCTGAGGGAAGTATCCCTGGTCCAGTCGGGTCTGAGGCAAGAAGGAGACAATAACAATTGCGAGGATGAAAAGGGTCATGAAGATGACTGAGCCCAGCATCACGGAAGTTCGCAAGGCGATAGGCGTGTATCTGCATTGGCGAACTTCAGCCTCAATGTCATCGAGAGAAGACGCGGGCGAGATTTCGGGCTTCTTGAGGACGAGGTCGTAGGTTCTGTAATCAGGGTGACCACCGTCACCAACGGAGCCGATGCCGTACCACACGCCACCTTGCTGACCGTCCAGCTGCCAGTATCCGAGTCGGTCAAGAGCACGTTGGCGAAGTTGGTCCTGTTGTACAGCGCAGCTCTGAATAACCTCCGGGGTGTTGTAGCTACTGGTAGTGTTGCTCTGGCTTAACAGGGGAAGAAGATGTCCCACAGATCGAATATCCCACAAAAGCCCCGTCCATCGGTTGCGCCAGAACATCATCAAAGCGATGGTGGCTGTCAGCAACAAGATGTAGAGCGCGACAAGTGTCCAAGCAATGCCCTGAACTGCAGCCCATACCCAACCCTGGTCCTTGAAGATGCATGAGAAGGCAGTGCTCATTAGAGGGATCGTGAAATTGGCGAGCCATGTGCACACGCTGAAGCACTGGAATTGCCAGGGTCCTGTGAACGAGGGAATGAGAAATGTCATAGGACGCAATCGTCGGAAGAGTGCGAGATATCGTTCTCGGGGTTCAGCATCAGCCATGGCAGTGAATGGTATAGTTCGCATTGAAGCAGTGACGATGGATTGGGCGTAGATTAAGATGACTCCTGCAAAGATTTGAGGCAAGATTCTGAACAAAAAGTATTGACCGCTGTAGATACTTCCAGGATACGGAGTGAAACCGGCATCCTTTTGCGAGTAGACAGCGCAGAAGATGAGAGCGGCTATCATGAGTAAACACAACAAGGCAAAGACGCACATAAAGACTGGTCGGAGAATGGCGGGCTTGAAGACGAGAGGAGGATGCGCCCGGTCAAGAGGGATGGATCGAGGGCGAGCCTTTTCCCTCTGAGCGAACTGGTCAGGCTCAGAGTGATCCGAAGGAGTTGGTGAGCGAGGAACGGCTGGTACATCGTGATGAGCAGCGGGCTCGTTGTGATGACGAGCATTTGGCGCAGGGTACACGGAGGTATCGGGCATCTCGTGGCGAGGAGCTTGCGTCTCGATCGGTTCTGGTAAACGATCTTCAACGTAAGCGGGCTCCGGTTGTGTCAATTGAGGGTATCCCCTCGCCATGTCCTCATTGGCGTACCGTCTTGGTTGTGGGTAGTCCTCCTCATAGTCATTGGAAGATCCGGAGGGGAAATGCGCAGCAGAAGGACCGCCGTGATTCCTCGTGAGAGCCTCGAGAGCGTACTGAATATATGGTGTGTCGTCAAAGCCGGGAGTGACCTTGCCAGCGGCTATTGTCAACTCGTCTTTGATACTCGCCATGCGAGCTGCATTCTCAGCGGCGAACATGGCCAGCTGAGCCTCGTCGAATCGAACTGACCCAGGCGTAGGAGCTGTAGGAGCGGTTGGAGCAGCTGGAGGAGCCACGGGGGGTGCGGTGTGATGCGTCTGCGTTGGTGGTGTAGGTACCGCAAACCCTCCAGGAAGATCAGAACCGAATAATCGTTCAGGGCCGTAGATCTCAGCTGTCGAGGCTGTGACCTTTGATGGTGGCAGAGAAGGAGGTGAAGGAGCAAAGAACAGAGCACCAGGCGGTGATGCTGAAGGATTGGTAGAGTTTCGTCCTACACGCTGTCTAAGATCATAATATGGGTGAAGAATTGGTTGAGATGATTGATCGTCGTCGTCAACTGACTGTTGACCAGGAGTCTGCCTCTTTAGAGGACCTTGACCTGTAATGGTAGGCTCGTCAGCGACACCGACAGACGAAGCCAATTAAGTGTCAAGTGTGTGTGTGTGTGAGTGAGTGAGTGAGAGTGTGGGTGGTATTGGTGTAGATGTATGTAAGTGTAGTGAGTGTAGGTGTATAGTAGTGTAGTGTAGTGTAATGTAATGTAATACGTGTATCTGTATCTGTAAAAGAGGGTGTGATAGTGTCACGTACGAGGTGCTTCCACAAAGTCGAAGTTGAGGTTTTGGAAGTTCATTCTTGTTCTGGTTCCTTTTCTGGGCGAGATCAAGAGCAACAGGCTGAGAGAGGGTGTAAAACTTGGAATGCAGACCGACTTCTTCCCACTCCACACACTCACATACAACACACAAGCTCGTTTTTGACCAATTGGTATCACAAAACAAGATGCGAGAAGAAGGACAGCAAGTGCATGCTGCAAGCTAAGAGAGAAGAATGAGATATGGTTGGACTATGAGGGTTCTTTGCGCGAGGTTGGGTTCCTTGGAGAGGCTGGTAATAACTACTAGCGATGCCATTCCCAGCCTCTTTTTGCTCCACCAAACAAGGATTGGGTGTCTGAGACAGGGATCGAGGGAAGAGAGGGGTGATACTTACCAAAGCAAGAGGAAGAGGTTTAAAAAAGTCGGATACACACAGACTTGGAAAGAGAATATTGAAAAGGACTTGATTCGAGACAAGATGTGCTTTTGTACTCGAAGAGAGAGAGTGTGGGAGACTACCAATGTTGGGCACACAAGAATTGGCACTCGTGTTCTCACCTCAGGCGATAATGCAGCTGAACTGCTGTGTTGTCACAGCGCTTTTCGTTGGACAACACACTGAAGAAGTTACAGCTAAGCCTATAGAGGTATAGCTCACACGGCCCGTCGGGAACTTGCTACGTATGACGGTGAGAGATGGTCCATCCTCAATTGAGTTAAATGGGTTGCATGTAAAGTCCACAAATGAATGTTGTTCAACCGCCATGAACACGAGCCATTCTTGATGAGTTCCAATTGACTTGGACTATTGAACATCCACATTTAATTGCCTGAAAGAACCGATCAGCTATGGTGACCTGATGTTTGTGCCGTCTATCACGATACGATGGACAGGGGTCTGAGACATGACCAACCACCTCAAAAGTTATCTGGAGCAATCAGCTTGACATCTATCCGTAAACCAGCTTCTGCTAGAACTTAGATTACCTGCCTCTTTATCCTTAAACTCAGATCAATCGTTTCAGGTGTATTGTGTTCCTGATTTGGTCTCACCTAACTTTATTCTTTGGTGGTGGTGGTGATGGTGAGATCCTATAATTAGAGGAGATGCGTGTAACATAAACAATGCTCAACGTTGGTTATGCTGGGTGACTTGAGATGAAGGGAGCACTTAGAGACCTTGACTACATGAATGAGACAACTCAGAGTGATTAAACATAAACGTCACTGATGTTAAACGCTTCAATGGCACAGGAGCAAGCTGAGCTCTTGGCTCATACAGCTGAAGCTCAAACTCCACCACGTTCGCTTGAGCCGCAATTTCCTGCCTCCTCATGCAAGGCACATGCAACATTGACAGCCGGGATTAATTAACAGACTGGGATCACTTCTTCTCCTCCATCCTTGGCATTTCTGTCTCGCTCTCTCAGAGGCTGGTATTAAAAGGGCTGAGCCTTGGATGTTTGTACTCCGCGTCATGGTGACCAAGCCAACAAGGGAGAAGCACCCCTCATGGAGCAGAACATCAGATACCTACCCTTGCTGATTGTGGGAGGGAGCTGGAAGAATCCGTATCCAGATTCTTGGAACGGCTGTCAATTGGTGACTGGGATATAAAAATGTTTGCTTGTTAGGATGTCGAAGGGATGAATGCTGTATCTCGTAAAACGAATGAATGGTGGTTGGCTGTGAAAAGGGAGTATCAGCAACCAAGGATTTCGACCAATCAGCTCTCAGTCCCTTGTTCTGGACTGTCTAAGTAATAAGAAAAAGGTCGCATATCGTATTCATAGTTCGAGGCTGGATTAGTCTTCATTCGAGAACTCAGTCCTTCAATCTAATGCCAGCTTCATCATTGGAGGGGGAGGGTGACTTGGTGGTACATAGCGTGTGCCCAAAAGCTCACCTCGATTGGCAAGGACGACGGGATGGACGTCACGTGATATTAGTAGAATCTCTGTAAGCCTGAGATAATCACCAAATTTCTTTCCATTTACCCCACATTATTGCGTAGTAGCGAACCAAATCGCTGAGCAATCATTACAAAGTCAATTACACAGCAAAGCATACTTAGCTATATCTTGTCAGCGTTTTTCAATCATCATCAATCGAATCTATTTTCATGCAGGTAACTTCTCGTGAATTCGGTGATTTCGTCTATATATGTTTCGCGTCAGTCCCTTGATTGCGATTTTCGTCGCTGCAATTTCCATCCTCATCATCATCATCTATCCAAGCAACTACTTCACTCATCTTCAACAACTTACAACAAACATTCTCACAAACAAAACCACAACAATTACTTCGACTACTCAGAGTCAAATGAACGCTGCAAAGAACATGTCCAAGTCTCTCCGTCACGCAAAGATCACTCCTCATCGCTCCAGCAGCCGAGGTCACAGTGATCATGGCTGGTTGAACACTTACCATAGTTTTTCTTTTGCCGACTGGTATGACCCGAGGTTCAGTCACTTTGGCTCTCTTCGCGTCCTCAATGAGGATCGAGTAAAGGCCAACTCGGGTTTCCCTACTCACCCTCACCGGGACTTTGAGATCTTCAGCTACATCCTATCAGGAGAGCTCACACACCGAGACTCAATGCTCACCAAGGGCAAGGAGGGAGGACAGTCTGACAAGTTTTATCGCATGCATCGTGGAGACGTCCAATTCACCACTGGTGGAACTGGCATTGCCCACTCAGAATTCAACGAACACAAGTCAGACACAGTCCACTTTCTTCAGATCTGGGCCATTCCCTGGAAGCGTGGTCTTACCCCCCGATACCACACCCGTCACTTCAGCGATGAGTCCAAGAGGCAAGACTTTGTCAAGATCCTGAGCCCTCTCAAGGGAGGCGAGGAAGCTTCAGTCCAGCAGGAGAAGGACGCCGAGCCTGTCATCCCCGACACTATCCCCATCCACGCTGACTTTGTCATGGCCGCTGGTATCATCGAGCCAAGCAAGAAGTTTGAGTGGACCGTCGGTGGAGGCGCTACTGAGCAAACAAAGAGAAAGGTCTATGTGCATGTGCCCATGACCAAGGGGGGAAAGGCCAAGATCCGTCTAGATGGCCGGGAGGATTCAGAGATCCAAGAGGGTGATGGTGCCTTCATTGATGGTGTCAATGCGGGTGACAAACTCGCCGTTGAGAGCATTGGTGAGGCTGAGGCCGAGGTTGTCGTTCTTGATACAGCTTAAGTACATGCTGACAACTCTGCCCAAGCCGGGGAAGCTATTTGAATGGGAAAAACGGTAGCATTACGACCAATAGAAGTCTCTAGATGTATTTAGCGCGAATCAGTAAAATTGATTTCTTACCATGGAAACAAAAAGCCCGTTCCAAGTTGAAGTTGTCCTTCCAAAGTCTCCAGCGAGTGGATTGTAAGTTTTAGAAAGGGATATTCGCTGTTGGCGAACTACGTACTAAAATCATCTTTTCCCACCTCACGATCAAGCAGTGGGGAGCGGATCAAACCCGTTTTATGCCCTGTTGAGTGGTACCTAGGTTAATCCGTCTGTCCAACAAAGCACCGAGAGTGACATTTGTTGGCCCATGCATTTATGGACCATCCTCAGACATTTCCAAGAGGATCGTCGACTAACAGATGACTCGACACCAAAGAAGAGCATGAAGTCAAAAAGTAACGAAGAGGTGAGGCTCAGTTTAGCGAGCGAGATGCGTTCTGGCAAAGAGTCGAGAGCCATGCATTGTAACACTTTGAGGCCAGAAAGAAAGAAATCCTAATATCGAATGGTGATGGTGATTGGTAGAAGTAGGCCTCCAGACAAGTGCAAGGGACGGCCTTGGCAGCTGGAGATTCTATGCCGACTGCCAAGCGACGCGCGGTAATTTGGTGAGAGATGGTCCTGTGAGAAAGTTGTATAATATGAATGGGAGCGAAATTATACTGGCAATTGGTAAACTTTGGTAAATAACCATCTCTCAGGGGGGGCATTGCATCAATTATAAGCAATATCAATAAACACCACGAACGTGCTTTTTCTAAAATTCGGCCAAGCTGAAAAGCCTGGAATATTGGAAAGTATTGGACTAGCTGACAAGATGTTTAGCGTGAGGTTGAAAGGCGAGACTATGTGTTCTAGGCTCGTCAAAAAGAAAGAGAAGAGAAAGCCACACTCAAGGTTAAGCTGACGACGCTTGGGAAGATTATTTGACTCCTTTTCACAGCCATTATTAAGCCAGCCACTCTCTCCAAAAACAGTTTTCATCTGGCTATGGGTCTGATGATACATAGGTAGTGACAGTATTTGATGTCATTGACAGCTCAATAACTACCACTCGGAAGAAAGCGAAAAATGTCGATCAACAGCAGGGACTCACCCCGGATCGGCAATCTCCCAACGTGGTAGGTAGATGTCAAGCCTGAACCCTTCTCATCATCATCATCATCATCATTATCGTCAGGGGTTCACGCTTCACGCTTCACCCTTCACCACTGCCAAGTCTCTAGGGCATAAGCCGTCACTTCGGTGATTATAAACTACTGGTCAAAACCTCCGGAGGTATCAGGGGTTTGCTCAAAGTGGAAATCAGGAGCGGTGACGGACTGACGAGATGAGTACCTAGTCGCGCTAAAAGATTAGCCCTACAGCGCGTTGATCAAAGCAAACACAACACGCTATTGGTCGATTCTGATGCAGGAACCACTAGGTAGCTCTATCGCTTACAAGTAGTCTTCCACGACTCCACGTGTAACAGGGGTAGATACCAACATCGAGTGACAGCCCCTCTCAGTTTCTTTTCACCACACCGAGATATTTTGCTGAAAAGTTAGTTGTAATGACTCAAGTTCATTCATCATCTAAAGACAGAGGCAAAGTGATACTTGTGAAAATCTTGTTACCAGAGCCTATCACTGCGGACTCACCAGACTATCAACTGCGTAGGTGATCGGACCAACGACACTCTAAACATGCATACTCGGAGATAATCGAACCGAGTCAATTCCCTATCCCCATCCACACTACGTACCCCTACCAGTAAGACTTACACCTTCGCCGTAGTGACCAGACACCT
This sequence comes from Fusarium brevicatenulatum, assembly GCA_013363135.1. Taxonomy (NCBI): domain Eukaryota; kingdom Fungi; phylum Ascomycota; class Sordariomycetes; order Hypocreales; family Nectriaceae; genus Fusarium; species Fusarium brevicatenulatum. Next base: position 35,953 of record JABEEJ010000329.1, on the reverse strand, counting down.
TGATGTTGGCGCCGTCTCCATATCATCAGCCTTAGATGGGAATCATTGGCCTGCCAAGATACAATTTCCATAAATCCCCTCTGAACTGTTTCCCATATCAATCATAGTGTGGTATAATGACACCATAAACGCAGCTTAGCGGCTGAGTCTACCTTATCACCGTCCCCATTCTCACCTTGGCGCATCGGCTACGCGGCTCAGACGCCCATTTTCGATAGTCCCTCAGCCGCCCAAGTCCACTCTCGACCAACGCTTAGCCTGTTCCTGAAATCGATAGCCTCCTTCAGGTGTCCTAACTGCAAGACTCTACAGAAAGAGCCTTCTTCTGCTGTTCCAAGGCGGAGATTACTTTGCACTATGTGGTCGATTTCGCCGTACCCCATCGACAGCCCCGGGGTCTACTTGTAAATGGTTCTCCTCTAGCGACAAGACTCCTTACTATGTCCTAGATAGGTAACCACCGGTTCAGATGGCTGGAAACCAACAGCTGAGATGGCTCTGGCCGTCATGAGATGCGTCTAGGGCAGAAATTTCCGAGTGATAGTTCCATCCATAATAGATGGCTTTCCCCCTCTTCTCCGATGTTCCTCTCTGTCTTTCCCATCAACTCTGTTGGCAGTAAATTCAAGACGGCTCGGTACCAGGCCTCATTGCAAACTTTGGTTTGCGTCCTTTCTTTGATAATCGTATCATAACACATTCTTTAACGGCCTCGGCCACATTACAGTCTTTTACAGCCTTTCAGTCACCCATCTCGTGACAATGTCCTCTATCTCTTTTCCGGGCGGTTCTGGTCTCTCCCTGGGACTCAATGGATACTGGGTTTGTTCAACTTATAGTCTTGGAGACAACCAACTGACCAACTTCTGTAGGGTCAACTTGGATCCGATTCACTCAAGTCCTACTGTGATTCCGCCCCTGAGTACGTTACTCTGTCTTTCGTGAACCAGGCACCCGAAAATACAGAGTCAGGCTATCCTGGTACCAACTTTGCCGGACACTGTGCGGCTGGCGTCTACAGTAACAAAGACGGAGTTGCCTCATCACTCCTCAGTGAATGCTACACTATCAAAGAGGGCATTCCATACTGCCAGGAGCGTGGAGTCAAGGTTCTTCTGAGCATTGGTGGAGTCTACAACGAAGCTGGAAGCAACTACAAGGTGACCACTGATGATAAGGGAGTTGATTTCGCCGACTTCCTGTACAAGGCATTCGGTCCTTACGATCAAACCTGGGATGGTCCTCGTCCTTTCGACAGTGACGATGGCACAACCCGTCCTGCTGTCGATGGTTTCGACTTTGATATCGAGCATGACCTCCGTATGTGATGACTTACATCTCAATGACTTAGCACCAGCTAATAACAATCAGCCAACGGCCCTTATATCGCCATGATCAACGAGCTTCGCCGATTAAACAGCGATGTCATCATTACCGGCGCACCTCAGTGCCCTACCAGCAACCAATACTTCTACATGAAAGACATGATCAACCAGGCCAAGTTCGACGCCCTCTTCATTCAGTTCTACAACAACCCTGGCTGTGATGCTATCCCCGACCCCTCCGTCTCATGGGATAGATTCAATTACGATGACTGGGAGGACATTGTCGAAGACAGTGCATGCAGTCAGAACGCCAAGCTCTATGTTGGTCTGCCTGCTAGTGAGGCTGCTGCTCCAGGCGGAGGTTATCTCGAGCCGGAAGCCATGAAGGATCTCGTCTGTGCTCTCAAGGACAAGACTCACTTCGCTGGTATCTCTCTCTGGGACTTGACTCGTGGCGCCGGTAACGAGATTGACGGAAAGAACTATAATGAGCATGTCATGGATGCCCTGAAGTATGGTTGTGACCCTGTTCCTGTTACAACCACCACTGCCTTGGCCACTACTTCTGAGGCTACTTCTACTGCCGATGTCTCTACCACTACTGGTATAGCAACCACATCCGATGCTTCTTCATCTGATGTTTCCTCCACTGAGGCTTCTTCAACTGGCACTTCTTCCACGGAAACTGCCACAACCAGTGGGTTGACGACCGCAGATACTACCACAGCCTCTGGTGTTTCTTCCACTGAGGAAACTACAGCAAGCTCTGATACCTCCGCAGCTACTGATGGCACATCAACACTGGCTACCTCTGCTACATCTGATGCTTCTTCAGCAACCGAGACAACCGATAGCTCTGCCACAAATGTTTCTGGTTCTATGACTGACACTACCGCTTCTGAAACATCTGCCACTACCACTGATTCTTCAGCTGACACCACTGAGACCTCTGCAACCGGTAGTGTCTTGAGTACCGGTACTGCGTCTACCACAGTCGATACCACTGCTACTAGTGACTCGTCTGCAATCACCGAGGATGCCGCCACAGCGACCACTGATGCCACTCTCGAGAGTAACACAATCACCGGAACTGCCAAGTCAACAGATTCTGCCCAAGAGACTGAGTCCGCCACAGCTGAGGCTACTTTCAGCACCTTCAAGGGCTGGAACACCACCTATGGTGCTCCCTCTTATACTCAGAAGTATGGCAACCCTACGACCCTTATCCCCTCTGGCACTGCAACTATTACCAAGGGATCGCCTGTTTACACCAAGCATCCTGACAACACTTATGCTGTCAGCATGGCCACCAGCATTGTCTGCACAACCCGAGTCCACACTGCGAGGGATGGTTACGTGGTCACCGAGACCATCCCTCTGTACACCACTGTCTGCCCCGTTACTGGTAAGGCCAAGCCCACCAACTACGCTGTGCCATCTCAGTACGAGACCAAGACTGTCTACACCACAAGTGTCCACACAGTTACTAAGTGCCCTGCTGAAGTTCTGGACTGCCCCTATGGATCTGTTACCACTGAGACCATCCCTGTCTATACCACGATCTGCCCTGTGACAGAGGAGAGCAAGCCTGCTCCTACTGATGTCCCTTACAACCATGAGATCAAGACTCTCTACACAAGCCAGGTCAACACCATCAGCCACTGTGCTCCCGGGACTCCCGACTGTGTCGTCGGCGCCATCACCACGGAGATCGCTTCGTGGACCACAGCTACTGTGCCTGCGCAGCAAACCCAGCCCATCAAGATCTACAAGCCTGTGCCTGAGATGCCCAAGATCGCCACCACGGAGGCTCATCACAACGGCACGGTCTACACCAGCGTTGCTGCCCCTCCTGTTACGCTCAAGACAGCTGCTAAGCCCGGAGTTTTCGAGCAGGCTAAGCCCACTCATCAGCAGTCCTCCGGTGCTGCCGCACCTACCGGTGGCTACACATCAGCACCGGCGTCGGCCCCAACCTATGCTCCGGCTCCGATCACTCCCGCTACTGCCGGAGCCTCTTCTCTCGCGGTTGGGTTGACCTTAATGGCCGGTATGGTGCTCTTCCAGGCGCTTGCGCTGTAGCGAGAGATACACTCCTTACCTACTTAGACCTTGTTTGATCGCTCCTCTTTCTTCTCTTGTCCCCAAGGCCAAGATTCTTTTGATTATACCTTCTTAATGTAGAGGTCAATGGCCTTTACAGTTTCATGCCATCCTATTTTATGTTAATGTGTATAGAACGAATACATATAAATGTTACGGTTAGAACTCAATGATATTTGATACAGGGAGTCCAACTATATAGACTATCTCATGACCTGAAACGCCATAAATGGCTCATGCTCTGTACCTAACTAATGAACTGTTCCTAAGTATATATTACAACGTTGTTTGCTGATCAATCGAATTCTGCTCTGTAGTATAGCCTATATGCGCTTTGGTGACACTTGTTATCTGATCAGTGATGGGCGCTTCAGTGTCAAAATAGGGATATTTTTTAATGCAGAATGATACGTCAGTGGCTGCCGCTATATCTCAATCTGTGCTGGATCGTTGGGTGTGCCTCATGGCTGCATCAAACACGTTCAAGGCAGGGTACCTAAGTACCTATAAACAACAAGTTCTGTTCAGTTTCACGTGCCTCTGATTATTGAATGGCAAGGCTTCTGAGCAGTGTTAATTGTTTGAAGTTACCTTGGCGACGTCAAACTCAAAGGCTTGCCTGACTTACTTACTGGTAGCTGTGTATTATTCTTGGTGGCGGGCGCCCTGGCCTTGGAGGCTCGAGCCTCTTCGGAGCTAACAAAGGAACCCGGTTGTTGTCACGGTAAAGCTTGATTGATTGATTGGTTCGAGGGGAAGGCGTCATTGGACGGAATGAATATGAGGAGAAGCTCCTATTAGAGGCAGCACCTCATACATACAGAGTGACAGAGCCCAAGTGAGAACGAGGTGAGGTAGCAACGGCAATACCAAATCATACACAAACGCCCGGGGATTCATACACAAGCAAAGCGAGGTATTCTGGCCCTCTGATTGGCTCAAAAATAATTAGCGCGATTTTTACAGCGCACAGGCCACCCGCAAAATACCCCACTAAAATGCGTTATCGCTTATCAGCTAACAGCCACACCCTCTTAACAGTAAAATCAACTCTAACCCTAGTAAAATAAGCTATTTTAAGCCAAATCGGGTTAGGTTAGTTAGGGTTAGTATTATAGGCCGAAGGCCGCAGGTTAGGGTTAGGTTAGGGCTTAGGGTTAGGGCTAGGGCTTCGGGTTATCTGGGATATGTCCTGTTGCTGTTAGTTAGTGCAGTGAAGGCTCTGATTGGCTTACAGCTGCTTGTGTATGAATCCCCGGGCGGTTGTGTATGATTTGGTATTGTAGCAACGGTATGAAATCTCCGAATGGTGACGAATGCTCAGCTGTGCAAGGTTAAGCGATGTATGGCATATGTTACATTGGAGATTACAGGGACCTCGGATTCAACTTATCAGGTTGTTTTGGTAGAATCTGAAGGTTGTCATGATAGTGGCAGTGCCCCCTGGACTACTCCCTACATACCTATTTATCGCCTGTCCACCTCAAGAAGCTTACCTAGGTTAGGTTCCCCACCTGGCGTGAAGCTCCAAAAGGGCCCCTCCATGACTGGTTACAGCGCGGGCTGTTGCTAAGGTATCCTTTCTCTGGGCTGCACCTTTGTATGGTAAGGCCGCAACCTAACATTGGATTTCTGGCTGATCAGCTCTGTTGTGACGAATTCATCTCATCAACCGCATCATCTAAATCCGGTCGCCCTTTGTTTTCCTTGCAACTTGGCTACCAACCTTAAGTTTTCCCCCTTTCCTCACAGGCCTCACCAACATCAACACCAAAGCTCAACATTCACAACTGCTTGGCATTGACCAGCACGACCCCTGTACACGATACCTACTGCAGCGCCCTTCCTTGTTGCAAATCCAGTGTCTGGCCCCTATTTTCTCTTGTTCCCCGCCTCGACTCAATATACATACATACAGTAACTTTTGGGGGGAGCTCGACCTATTGGTAGACGTTGGCCAAGATGTCTGACGCCGGTGACGGGTGAGTTTCCAAGTGATAGTGATAATTGCTATTGTTACTGGGCTTTTACAGCACCAAGAAAGTCGCCGCATTGTCATTGTCAGATTGGCTCGCAATTACCGCTGCATATGCACGCACACCAGATGCAGTAGATGCAATGGAGTCGCAACTGGGCCACATCACACATGCTTCGCTTCGTACTTAAACTTAGCTTCCCCTCTACTGCTTGACCAACCCCCCAGCATCAAAAGTCGTTCCACCTACTGACCGCTGTTTATCTTTTTATCTTCAGCACCCACAAGCGGTCCAAATCCGCCGCCGCTCTCTCTCTTTTGCGGCGCAACAATACTCGCGACGAAGAGTCCGGTTCCGAAGACGGGAGGCTTCGGAGAACTCCCTCATCCTCAAACCCAATCAACCCCATGGCGCACCAGCAGACCCCGCGAGGCCACGGGGCCAAGCAGTCCGTCTCCTCGGCTGGCCTCTCGCCTACAGCTTCTCAATCAAAGTCCCAGCAGTTCCTCTCATCGCCATCCGCCGAGAAGAGCACTGCAAGCCTCGAGCAGTCCGTTCGAAAGTTCAGGTTCGTCGAGGCACTCCGAAGCGGCGACACCTCATCCATTTCACGTGCCATTCGCGAGACAGCTGAGAATGCCCCGCGAGCGAGCATCTCATCGGTAGGCGCTTCTGCAACAAGCGCTCTCGACGATACCACAATCCTTCACCTAGCGATCCAGTGTGCCGAATTCCCTGTCATTGAATACGTTTTGTCCGAGGGACAGGGATCGATCGATGTGAATGCCCGCGACAAGGATGGCAACACCCCGCTTCACCTGGCTGCAATCCAGGGCCGCACCACAGTCGTGAAGCTTCTTCTCGAGCAAAAGGATATCAACGATGCTATTGCCAACGCCCAAGGCAAACTGCCACTCGACGTCGCACGAAACCCCGAGATCTTCCAGCTGCTGCAACTCTCACGGTCGCTTTTCGCCGAGGCCAAGGTCAAGCAAGTCCAAGAGCTGATTGCGCGGGGCAATTATGGCGCACTTGCTGGTGTTCTCGAGGAGCACCGAGTCAAGACCGTTCTCGACATCAATAGCCCCGAATTCGCATCCGAACCATTCACAGTCCAGACTGGAGGCACGTTGCTTCACGAAGCTGCAAGAAAGAAAAACACCAACCTCATCCAGGTTCTGCTTCTGCATGGTGCCGACCCCTTCCGTCGCGATCGAAAGGGCAAGCTGCCTCAATCCGTCACGAATGACGATGCTACAAAGGCCATCCTCAAGAAGTCTCCAGCAGCTGTGGCTGCCCAGCGTGGAATCCAGGAGAAAGCTGTGCTGGGGCAAGCCGCGTCTCAGGGCACGGCAGGTTCTGCATCCAGTGATCCTCTAGCCGGTCGAGAGGCTCGTGAGATGAAGGGGTATCTCAAGAAATGGACCAACTACAGGAAGGGCTATCAGCTGCGATGGTTCGTGCTTGAGGACGGCGTTCTCAGCTACTACAAGCACCAAGACGATGCAGGCTCCGCATGTCGAGGTGCCATAAACATGCGTATCGCGAAACTCCACATGAGTCCTGATGAAAAGACGAAATTCGAAATCCATGGCAAATCCTCTGTCAAATATACCCTTAAAGCCAACCATGAGGTTGAGGCCAAGCGATGGTTCTGGGCTCTCAATAACTCCATCCAGTGGTCCAAGGACCAGGCTAAGGAGGAAGAGAAGCGGGCAGCTCGAGGTGCGGAGCTCTTGAGGCAGGCCAAGGCCGACCCAAGTACACTTTCTCTCCAGGACTCTCATAGCGAGAACACCAGCGTCACAGATCTACGCAGGAATAGCTCTCAACTTCCAAGCAGGTCTCTGTCCAAGATATCATCTGTCGACCAGAGGCCAAACCATGCCAGCCCTGGTACAACTGGTAGCTTTGAGGAAGATGAATTTGTTGATGTTGAGACTGATGCAGGCACCTCGCGGGCACCCAGGAATGGAGCGCCAACGCATAATGATATGGATGACGACGACGATTATGGTGACGATATGAGCATTCACGAAGAACCCACAGCTACTAAGGATGCACTCAACATTACTGCTCAGTCGGCTAAGCTCCAGCTCGAAACAATGTCTCACGTTCACCAAGCCCTTCTCAACGAGCTGAACCAGAACCCGAACACACCCCTCTCTGACAACAGCGTGACGCAGGCTCTGGGAACCTACGATGCGGCGATTCGAAGTTTATCAACTCTGGTGGCCGACTTGCTGCGCATTTCCAAGGACCGTGACGCCTACTGGCAATACCGCCTTGATCGTGAGGCTAATATGAGACGTATGTGGGAGGAAAGCATGGCGCAAGTGGCCAGAGAGCAAGAGGTTCTGGAGGCTCGCGTTGGAGAGGCCGAGAAGAGACGTAAGGCAACAAAGAGGGCGCTAAGAGAGGTGATCGAAAGCGGGATACCCGTCGGTGTAGAAGAGGCCATGCCCCGTGTTGAGGACACAATTGTCGAGAAGGAATTGAGCGACGACAGAGAGAAGGAAGACGAAGAAGGAAAGTTTGAAGATGCGGCCACCAAACTGTCACCAGTACCGCCTAAGTCACCTACGATGAAGAGCGTCCGAAGGAAACCCACAATCATCGTGGACTTGTCCGAGAGTGAATCTGAAGAAGAGGACGAGTTCTTCGACGCTGTGGATGCTGGCCAGGTTGAGGTATCTGAACTGCCCGCGGAGGAGGTCAAGCCCAAGTCTCAGGATATTGTCGTTTCTGGTGGTCTGGACATCAGCTCCTCTTTCAAGGGCTACGAGAACGGCATTCGAACAAGGCTCAAGATGGACGCCGATGACCGTCCCAAGATTTCTCTCTGGGTAGGTTTATTACATATACATGACATACCAACAATACTAATCTGGAGTAGGGTATTCTAAAGTCGATGATTGGCAAGGACATGACCAAGATGACTCTGCCTGTTTCTTTCAACGAGCCAACTTCACTCCTCTACCGTGCCGGAGAGGATATGGAGTATGCCGATTTGCTTGACCTGGCTGCTGACCGAGCCGACTCGATTGAACGACTTATCTATGTGGCTGCTTTTGCTGCTAGTGAGTACGCTTCAACTATCGGTCGTGTGGCCAAGCCTTTCAACCCCCTGTTGGGAGAGACGTTTGAGTATGTGCGGCCAGACAAGAACTACCGCTTCTTCATTGAGCAGGTCAGCCATCACCCTCCAGTCGGCGCTGCGTACGCCGAGTCACCTAAGTGGTCTTATTGGGGTGAATCAGCTGTGAAGTCGAAGTTCTATGGCAAATCCTTCGACATCAACCCGCTGGGTACATGGTTCCTCAAGCTTCGGCCTACCGCTGGAGGAAAGGAGGAGCTTTACACATGGAAAAAGGTTACCTCGTCTGTCATTGGTATCATCACTGGAAATCCAACCGTCGACAACTATGGTGTCATGGAGATCAAGAACTGGACAACGGGCGAGGTGGCTCACGTTGAGTTCAAACCACGTGGGTGGAAGGCATCGAGCGCATATCAAGTATCCGGAAAGGTTACTGATGCAACTGGAAAGGTTCGCGTCAGTCTTGGTGGTCGCTGGAACTCGAAGCTGTACGCTCGCCTAACCCCAGGCTACGAAGCTGCTGTGGATGAACCTAAGGAGAGCGGCGGTGACATGGCCCACGGTGGTCTTACAGACCCTAACCGTGCGTACCTCATCTGGAAGGCGAATGAGCGACCAACTGGCATACCTTTCAACTTGACACCATTCGTCTTGACTTTCAACCATATCGATGACAAGCTCCGACCATGGCTTCCACCTACTGACTCCCGCCTTCGACCTGATCAGCGGGCTATGGAGGATGGAGAGTACGATTTTGCAGCCGATGAGAAAAATCGACTGGAGAATGCTCAGCGAGCGCGCCGGCGTCTCCGAGAAGAGCGTGGCGAGGAGTTTGTGCCAGCGTGGTTTCGAAAGGCGCGGTGCGAGATTACGGGAGAGGAGTATTGGCAATTTACTGGCAAATACTGGGAGCGACGCCAGAAGGCCGGTCCCAACGGTGATCCCCAAGTTGCGTGGGAGGGGTTGGAACCAATTTATGAAGACCATGTGGATGAGGACACGGTTCGGTGATATATCTATTGATTATTAAATTGTTAATTATACGAAAAAGAGAGAGGGTTGAGAGATAGATGTAGCTATTGCGATGGCAGGGGGGAGCTGTTTAGATAATGCCTAGTTGGTAGAGTTCTGGAAGCTTGAAGTACAAGTTGCAAACGCATCTCCATCGGTATTGAGGGTCAAATTACCTAGCATTTATTTGTACCGATGTAATTCCCGGAACGGAGAATAACTAGGTACCTTACCTAGTAGCCTAGGTATGCTCTGCCGGGCTCTGAGTGGCCGATAACGAGGTAGATTCGGCTCCGACTCCGACTCCGAACCTCGGTAAAAAAGCACAACCTTAAACTCATCAGGGGCAAGTTTACGTGGACTAAGCCTCTAAGGGGCCTCTGAGGTACCTTATTAAGGTAGGGAGCTCGTACTTGTAGTGAGGCAGCACATGAAAGCTCGGCCTCTAAATACATCATCTTTCTCCTTAAAAGATAGGTAGTGTCTACCTACCTATACTACTCCGTACTCCATACCTATTTACTATTCCTGAGAATCCACAACTTCTTTCCAGCATCACCGAACAGTAATACAGCGCATTCAGTTGGAGCAGAGTAGCAAAATGACAGTCATTGAGGACCACGCTAGACCGACTCTACTGCGACCACCAGAGCATGATGAGAGCAAGTCTCTGATTGAGAATGTATTGGACGTCACAGAGATCAAGGTTCTAGGCCCTGTAAGTTGTGCCTCTTTTTTTCCCATCACCTAGTTAGTTCAGTTACGTCAAGGAATACGGATATGGATATGATATCAATGAATGATATGTGATACTGCTCTCACCTCACTGCATAGTATCAATACAAATAATCAGTTAGCGTTACTGACTGGTCACAGGATATCTTTACAAACACACAACCTCAATGGCATCCTCCTGGTGCTCGCGGTATCTATGGAGGTGCTGTCATTGCACAATGTCTCGCTGCGGCGCAAAAGACAGTCCCAGAGACGTTCCTAGTCCACTCATGCCACTGCTACTTCCTGCTCGCGGGCAACTCTGAGATACCGATTCTCTACCATGTTGAGCGTGTACGCGACGGACGCTCGTACTCAACACGCACGGTCCAAGCGCGGCAAAAGGGCGCGTGCATCTTTACCACCACCATCAGTTTCGTGCGTGAGACACCTCCTGAGAAGAAGCGACGGGAGGTCAGCCATGCGGCAAGCCTGCCCAAGGATGTGAGCCCGCCCGCCGATGACTGGGATGGCGAGCCAGAGTGGGCAAGGACTGGGCCGTTCCAGAGCCACAGAATCGAAGTATTGGGCGCCCAGGACCCAAACTGCAAGCCACAGGACCGCAAGAGCAGACAGTGGATGCGCTCGCGACAAAAGATCTCAGCTGGAGGTGGCCACCAAGCACATCTCAACGCCTTGGCCTACATGTCAGACAGCTACTTCATCGGCACAGTCTCCCGCCTCCACGGGCTATGGCGCTTCCCGTTCTCCCCAGAAGAGGTGCCCTCGCTGGATGAGAAGACCCAAGAGCAGGTCAAGAGCCTGTGCGAGTTTGAGGGCATGGGCAGCAACGTGGAGGACTGGAAGGGGCGGGCACAGGTGGGAATGCTGGTGAGTCTGGATCACAGCATCTACTTCCACGAGCCAATGGCAGTCAAGGCGGATGAGTGGATGTTTACGGAGATGGAGAGTCCGTGGGCGGGAGATGGCAGGGGTGTTGTTACACAGAAGATATTTGGTAAGGACGGGGCGTTGCTGGCGACGTGTTTCCAAGAGGTGAGTCTTGACTGTGATCTGAATTGAGTGATGTGAGTTGTGCTAACTACCTATGTTCAGGGCGTTGTTCGACTTAAGCAGGATGGCGGAGAGAAGGGTGCGAAGCTGTGATCTGTCTTTAAGCCGTGAGCCGTTTTTGTTTGCCTGTTTGCTCGTTCCGTTTGTTGCCTGATACCATACATACATAATAATTACTACCTTTGACAACTATGTCACACTTGAACCCTTCCCTTTCATTGACCTTCTCTTTCACTTCTCACTGTTCAGACACTGAACGGCTGGCTGATATATTGTTCGTCGTTCATCTCCTTTGCCCTTTGGCTTGTTCAGCGTATGAGTGTGCTTGTTCTCTGGTCAAAGCGTTATTCAACGGATCATATGTGGGAAATCTCGTTAGACTCATTGGCTATGGTATTGTGATAGCTCCCATTCTCCTTGCTACGCTAGCTCCCAACAACACTTCCCGTGGCTCTGTGCATTGAATCAAGTGCATATCCTTCGGCAACTTGCATCGATGATGATGCCCTTAAGTCGTCTCTTGTCACTTTCTGTCCTGTCCGCCTGAACATGGGAGAACAAGCATATGTCCAGCCAGAGTCCGGATACGGTTCATGACTGCTATTGCCTCCAAGATTGTGGTATAAATATGTGACCTCTTCTCTACCCAGACTCTTCGTCTTTCCTCATCATTCTCAACTTTCCATCACAATCAAAAACACCAACTCGGAGTTTCAAACATCCTAATCATCATCTTTTGATCTTGATACCTACAAACATCCCAACATTCTAACTCTCCGACACTACAGCATACCATACTTACAACCCATTTCGAGGCAAGCCTTGATTTTATTTTCCATCTTCTCCAACTTTTCCTATCCCCTTACAGACTATACTAACAAGATGTGTCAAGACCGCCATCTTCTCTTCGCTCCTTGTGGCCACTCCAAGTACGAGGAGAGATGGACATGCAAGTGGGCCAAGTCCTTCATCGGTTTCGCCAGGTTCCTCCTCCGGAAGAAGTGTGAGCCAGTCAGTGTCATCGCAATTGTCATTGACTGGTGTCCTGGTTGCAAGGTGGCCTTCGAGAGAGTCGTAAAGACTATCGGAGCCCACCCTGTGACATTCAACTGCCTCTGGGACCCGAGACTGATGGAACGGTATTGGTCCATCAAGTCTGAGAGCGAAAGGGTCCGGCCAGCTGATCCGGAGGTGATAGGCCCCATTGCTTTCAAGAGCTACGACCAGATCAAGTACAACAAGATCAGGGCGGGGTCTAAAACTGTGAAGAGAAGATTGGACAGCTGGGAGTTACGCTGTCTACAGGCCCAAGTGCGGCGACTGAAGCCTGTCTGCGTATGGATAGGAGACTACGGGCACGAACCCGCCGAGACTCTAGAGGATCAACTGAACCTTTGCAGAGTCTCACTGGGTGAAACCCAGGAGAAGGCGTGGCGCAACGGACTCGTCCTGTAAGTTCTGTTCTTCTATCCACAGCTTCTGTCACTCACTCACTCACTCACTCTCTCACTCCGTTTGTCATCATGAGCCATCACTAATTAATATACTAATATAAGATTTGATTCATTTCAATATCATGCCGCTCTGTGGAGAGAAGTTTAAACTTCTTTCTAGCAAGAAGTCACATGCAAAGTCATTCACAAAGTACCAATGCCCCAGGAAGTTATACTATAAAAGAGTCGATGGTGGAAGAGATGCCTGTGCCTGTTTTGCTCATCAATCTGCGATCAAAGTATCGACAAGACAGAACAACAAGAACAGAAACACTTGAGAGTACAAAAACGACAAAACTCAATCCTCTAATGATACACATAACTCTTCACCCCGTCGCTTGTCTAATGTCTCTTGATCCCATTGTTACAGTAAAGACTCTTCAAAGACTCATGAAACATGATCCTTCAGGCTTCAACTGACTCGTAGGTTCCGAGACTGTTCAATAAGGCTAAGCCTCGTACACGTAGCAATTACCAATTCCTTCTTCCTACAAATCCATAGAAGGATCCAATGGAATATTCCCGCCCGACTTGAATGGGCATCCACTAGGTAGCCACTGTAGCGTAGCGTTAGGACCGTTAAAAATGCCAAATCCCGGAACTTCCCCAGGGGCTGCCTACAGTGCCTAGTAGGGGCTCTCTAGTGGCTGAATTGCATGGATCCAACTGGATATCCACATCTAATAAGGCAGACTCAGACTTAGACTCGGGCGTTTTAGTGGCGTAGGCACTGCCTTAACCGCCTGGGCAAGTCTTGGCACTCTCCAGCTCATCAAAAGACAAAAAGTTCAGCTAGAAATTACAATTGTCATCTTCATCTTCATCTTCGTCTTCGTCTCACTCCTTTGTATTAAACTGCCGACGCTAAATAAACACCTTGGGATTAAGCTTCTTTCTTTCTTTTTCATCGTACAAAGTCCATATATATATATACATAACTATATATTTTGTTTTCGTTTCTTGTTCCTTGTCATATACATCTTTATACCGTTGCAGATCGACGCGTGCTAGAGTTTCATCGTGCCACACCAGTCATCAACTCTATTCGCCCGCCTCCCAATTGACTTTAGCACAATGCGAACCTTTACGCTTCTAACGTCTCTCGCCGTTGGAGTTTCTGCTGGCACCGTCTCTGCCCCGATTGTAAAGCAGAGATTCCATCATGAATCGTCCCTTCACAGCCGTGACACTCTCAGTCTCGCTGCTCTGAACAATATCACAGGGGGTGGATATTACGCCGAATTTCAAGTCGGTACCCCAGGTCAAAACATCAGCTTTCAGCTTGACACAGGCAGCAGTGATACTTGGCTCAACTCAGATGAGACCGATCTCTGCAATAGCAGAACCAAGCAAGAGGCTATTGGCCCTTGTATGACCACATGTAAGTTAAGTTACTCTCCCATCCCACCCAACAAGACTCTTATTCTCTGTAGTTAAACCTGACGACAGTCGTACCTATAAACTGGTCGACCCTGATGGATTCGACATCACCTATCTTGATACCCGCTCTATTAGTGGTGATTACTTCAACGACACCGTCACCATTGGCGGGAAAAGCATCAAACAGCAGAGACTAGGCCTCGCGACGAAATCTGTTCGTCCAACGGGCCTGATGGGCCTGGGCTTCTCTGCAAATGTCGTCGCTAATGGGACGTACCCAACCATTGTCGAGAATATGGTGTCTCAGGGCCTGATCGACCGAGCTGCCTTCAGTCTCTGGCTGGTAAGTCAGCAAGGAACAATAATAATCAACACTGACTAATAAACTCCCGTAGAACGACCTCAGTGCTGAGCAAGGAACTATCCTCTTCGGCGGTCTTGACACTAAAAAGTTCGTCGGCAAGCTTGCAACTCTGCCCCTGTTGCCTGACCCTTCTACTCTCAACCTCACTCACTTCACCGTCGCTTTTGAAGGCTTCGAGGTCAAGACGCCAAAGGGCCAGGAGATCAAGGTAGACAGTCTCAAGAAAGACACCACCGCCATTCTCGACTCTGGTGCTACTGTCTGCCTCTTGCCTGAAGCCCAAGTAGGACCTATCTACAAGGCCTTCAACGTCCTGAGTGTGGAGGATGTCGCTATCCCCTTTGTAGACTGCGCCTACGGCAAAGACAAGGGCAAGGGTGTTAGCTTCGACTTCAAGTTTGACGGCAAGACAATCTCTGTTCCCATGAGCGAGATGGTTATCAATGCCTTCCCCGACAAACAGGAAATCTTCGACGACCCTCAAGTCTCTTCCAACTTCGATGATTGGGACAGCGTCTGCATGTTTGGAATCAGCCCTGTTAGTCAGTATGGTCTCACCGGGGGCGTTACTCTCCTCGGAGACACATTCCTGCGCTCTGCCTATGTTGTTTATGACCTGGCAAATGAACAGCTGGGCATCGCTGAGGCGAACCATAATACTGACGAGTCGAACATCGTCGAACTCAAGGAGAAGGACACCAAATTCCCGGATGTTACTGGTGTTGAGGGTGAGTCGTCTATCTTGTCCGTTTCATGCTTATTCACTCAACTCACACGTTTATAGGCACCTCAAGTTCTGAAGAGGACGACAATGCCGCCGGTCATTTGTCTCCTGCTTCTATGGTGACACTCATCGTGGCTGCGGGCATTACATTGACTCTCTTGTAAGCATGAGAATAGACTGGCAATGGAAGTTGAAAGCCACCGTCAGACGTGCAATTGATTTCGCGCATGTACATAGAATCTAAGACACTGGTTTCGTCAAGTGCTGTATTTAAAAAGTATACCCATTAATCAAAGATGTGCGCCTGTCGTTGGCATGATCGAGTTTCGTCCTCGCTTCCTCAGCAAATTCTGGACACCTTTTCCTATCTATGTATATCCCAACCTACAATTACATTGCGTTTGTATCAGCATCTCAGCCCATCTTGTTGTACCGCTCCCGTGCCCTGTCCTGTACCGTATTCACATATTCAGCGTAACTGTTCTTTGTCTTACGCTCAGCCAAGTGCGCTGCGTCGCCAAGATTGCCACCCTCTGCCCCCAATCCAACGCCCTCCTGGTAAGCATTTGTCTCGATGACCTCGGTACGCCCATCTCCATTGGCTCCGAGCCCTGCACCGGTTGACCATCCCATCTTGGCCAGCATGCCTGCTCCCTTAGACTGAACGGGCTTCGGAGGGGGCGCAGCCTCTTCCGCCTTTGGGCCCGACTTGAGTTTACCTTGTGGTGCGGCTGTTGGCTTTGTGGGCTGGTTGAAGGCAGCTCGCCTCTCTTTAGCACGATCGCGATATTGTGATGTCGCAGCTGCTGAGTCGGGGTTCTCTTGGACCTGTTTCTGAAGCCTCTTGTCGCGTGCTGCTAATCTGGGCAATGCCGCCTTGACCTGTTCTTCGTTTTCCATTGCGTTCTTGTGGTTCCGAGATTTTTCATGAATGTTAACTTCATCCACAGATTTGTACTTGCGCATGCAAATCAGGCACATCAATCGATCACGATCGACATAAGAGACTGGTGCATCTCCAGAGACTGAAGTCGCCTGTGTCGTGCTGCCGGGAGTATCCGCCTCGTCTGGTGAGCCCTGGTTGCTGGAAGCCGCATGCTCTGGAGGACCAATTTTCTGTGTCCCGGAAAGTGAGATCTTAATAGCACTCTGGGGTTTCGATGAGTCTCCTCCTGAACCTGACAGGTTTATGCGAAGTGGGGTCCGATTCACATCGCTGAACTCAGCCTTGTCCTGTCGTGCCGGTCTAGCATCTTTCTCGACTCGAAGCTCATCCCTCTTGCGCTGCCACATGGCCATTTGGCCCGCCATCATTGGCACAGACTTCTTCGTAGAAGAAGCAGCGAGACTTCCCTCTGCTTTGCGCTTCTTTGACTTCTTATCGTTGCCATCTTCCTCGGTTGTTTTTGAGGCACCTTCGCCTCCAGGAGGCTGCTCATTCACAACCTGTGGGCTCGGATACACATGGTAGTCTCGGTAGCGAACACGAAGGTTGGGGTTGAGCAAGGGTCTGAACGACAGGTGCTCGATTTCCGGCGTAACCTCGCGCTGTTCAGGCAAGAAAACTCCCATATGAGTGCTAGATACTGTCACTGGGCATGCTGCAACAGTAAATGATCGAGATTTGTGAAATTTCGTCATCGCGGCGGATGCGTCTTCCAACGTCCAGAACTCGGCAAACCCATATTTAAAGGATTCGTTCGTGTGCGCGTCACGCATAAGGAAGACCCGATGAAGGGAACCAGGTCGAGCGCCGTAACCTGTCGTGTCACCCGTCGGGGCTGTAGACTTCAGTTTGGGTGCTCCATTAGACGTGTCCTTGGTTTGGTAGGGCTTCACAAGCTCTAGTCGCTTCATGTCTTCGGCTAGCATGTCTTCAGTCACAAACGACGCCAAGGGGTAAACAACAAGGATTTGTGCGGGTACATCCGAGGCATCTGCCATGCCTGTGAGGCTCAGTTGCCAGGCTGGGGCTGGAACTTCAACATTAGCTTCCATCATTACTAAAATGTTCGCTCAACTTACCAGCCTGTGGACCGCCACAAATCTTGCATTTGGTTCGGGTAGAAAAGTTGGAAAAGTCACACTATCTCGTTAGTGGTTGTGTAGCTGAAACTGTGGGAGCAAACATACAGTAGGACAGATCCAGTCACCACTGGGCACTCCCCGAACATCGGCTTCATCACGCGCATCTCGATTCCGAGCGTAATGGATGTACGCATCGAATCTCCCTTCTGGGACGTCATCAGTGGAATGCGTCATCTCAACAAGAAGCTTTGGATAATGTTCTCTCATAAAAGCAACAGCATGGTCAACTTCCTGGAACTGCACAAACGCTCTGCGATTTCCTGTTTGTACGTGTCAGCAACGAGAACCTGAAATACCAAGTACATCTCACTGACCTTTGGAAGCGGAAACGCGCACGTCAATTGAAGGGAACTCGGCGGCAACTGAGTTGCTCAGGATACTATCGCGCAGCTATAGGCGGGGAATTAGTCTTGAGAATTGGCATCGACTGGTTTCGAGGAATATGTTGCGCCGCTGGTGCCGGCTCATTGAGGACAAATGCAAAGGACAACAGCAGCTTTTTGTCCGTCCTCCAAAGCAATGAGGCTCGAATCCATCAAGCCCAGAAGCCTGCATTTGGTTCTTGTAACAATTTGTTTAGACCGATAGGGTACCAACCTCGTTCGACGATATACTGAAAGGCAGGCCTTCAAGAATGACGGTGTCGCTAGGCTTGCCAGCATCTCGCGTTGGGCTGCCGGAACGACCGCGGTTATGATAGCTTCCAGACGGAGACTGTGATCGTGGATCATCGCCGTCGCGGTGCCGTCCTCTGCCACTCCGCTTGTCGTCCTCATGACGTCGTTGCCCTTGATCGTTGCTGTTGTCTATGTAGCCATCATCATACATGCCTCGGTAGTCATGTTCCTCGCGAGAGTTGTAGCGCGCTTCTCGAGATGCGCCGCCTCTTCTTGAGTAACCATCATCGTGACGGCCAGACCGGTTGTCGTAATCGTAGTCGTGGTACCTTTCGTCATCCCGGTATCGAGAACTTCTCTCTTGAGGATCGTCGCAGAAAGCTTGCTTGGGCGGAGACCTGGAATGATCTCGCCGTCCCGTGGGGAAGTTAGCTATGAGGCTCAAATCATCCATGAAGGTCCTTCTCGAGTTTCCCATCTCTGCCTGAGGCTCGGGTTATGTGTTTACCCTGCCGCGATCGGTAGCCGGCATCTCGGTCTTGAAATTCGTCGCTCATGTTCATCTTGGTTTGCTAGTCGTCCCTCGAGCGATCATAGGATCGCATTTGGTGGTCGTCACGCACAGCAGCTTTGGCTAAAGCGGTGTCGTTCGTCAACTCAAGGCGATTTCGGATTTAGGAGCGGTTGAATGTGAAAAAAGATGGGGAAAGGAAGGGTTTATGTTGATGAAAATTGTATAGTTAAACGAAAGTCAAAAAGTCAAGGCGGCAGGGAGGAATACCTAGGCAAGATGTCGAAGTGGGCTTAGTCATCGCGATATGATGCGCTAATGTGAGTGCCATCACCAGCGAATAACTTGGGCAGGCAATCATAGGTAGTTAGGTAAGATAGCAGGAGAAAGTGATTAAGTACAGAAATCAGATAGCCCGATCAAAATAGGTATCTAATATCTAATATCTAGGTACTATAGGTATCTAGTAGTTTCTATTGGGTCTTTCCCAGCCATGATAGTCTCAAACAGTATGGTTTGATATCTGACCCTTAGACAAACCAAGCCCACTCTTGATAGAACAACTCCGAAATATAAACTCATTCTTATCTCATCTCATCTCTCCTCCAACATTTGCTAAACTAAAAATGGCAACGCAAGAAAAGGCTCAAGATCTCTGGGAACTATCAGAACAAGACTGCTATGTCGCTCTGACTCATGATCATCTCAATGCCCAGGCCATCATGGACCGGGTGCGCAGCCCCTCAGCTGGCGCAATCGTGCTATTTGCAGGTAACAAGTTCTTACCTCTCACAGGTCTTTGTTCACAGCGAAACTGACCCAGCCCAGGTACCACTCGTGACAACTTTGCAGGAAAGCCAGTGAAGGAGCTACAATACACAGCTTATCACCCCAGAGCTCTCAAGTCCATGATGGCCATTGCAAAGGAAGTTCGCGATAAGCATGGTCTCCGCGGGGTAGCCATGATCCATCGCCTCGGGCCTGTACCTATTGCAGAAGAGAGCATACTAATCGCCGTCTCGTCACCTCATCGACAAGCGGCGTGGCGAGCTGGTGAAGAGGCGTTGGAAGAATGCAAATCCAAAGTTGAGGTTTGGAAACGTGAGGAGTTTGAAGGTGAGGAGGGGATATGGAGAGCAAACCGAGATGGAGCTATCGGACAGCGCGAAGAAAGTTGATGCCATTTCACGCAAATTGGAAATAAACCGAATCTTTTAGCAATTCATCTTCTTTTCTTAAAAATCGTCAATATTTAGACGCTACTATTCTGTCTGTTTGGCATGACGGATCGCCTTGCCTCTAAACTTCCAACGCTACCATGCTCCGGGCGTGCCACTATCGCCAAACCTAATTCCAATAATACACAGAAAACATATTTTTGACCTTGGAAACATCAAGACTCAATCTTTGGTGTTTCCTTCTCATAGGCAGGCGGAGGTTCTCGTATGAGCTCAATGGGACATCGGGGAGGGTATTTGATTCCGTGCGCTCCACCATACATCACTATCGCTTGTGTAAGTACTAACGAGCGGACGGCCAAAGACCGAACTTATACATACTGATGTGTCCGTCGTAAGCCTCGGTAAATGTTACATCCATGCAAATGCCGCGAATATTGATGTCTTCCTTTAATGCCGTGGGATAGACGATGATACCGTATTCAGCATGGAGGACTCGCCAAAACGAAAGAGGAAGCCTGAGTCCAGTTAGTTAGTTCAATGCTCATGCGTGTTGCAGGTAGTGGGACTGCGTACTTGTACTGATTGTGTCTGATGCAAGCGTGGACAAACAAGCACACGGTCTCGAGAATCAAGCGCCCGTCATTGATAGCATCATCCAGTTCATCGGCTGCGAGGTCATGCACCCGTTGAAGACGCTCCTTGGAGTATTTCATAGCGATTTCCCACCCCTTGGCGATTTTATCGAGGTCTGTAACTGGCCGCGCCTCCATTTTTACTGATTTTGTACCTTGAATTGGAGAGGGATTCGAAGATAGTAAATGGTGAGGTGGTGTAAGTGGTTACTGTTGTGGTTGTTGCTATCCTCCGCCTACTAAGAGCTTGTGGTAATGTTGAGTATCTGAAGACTTGAGAAATGATAAGGAAGTAATTACGAATGGGAGAGAATGTTTTGGGTGTTGAGAAGTTGAAGATTAGTACTCAGTCGTGAGGACCTCTTTGACTCAAATATCCAGTTCCTGCCTACTAACCTAGTTACCTTAGTATCATTTCCAGGTTCTTCTCACATAATAAGTCAGGGGCCATCAAGGTGTTTCCTCCTGCCTCCACGCCATACGCCATCACGGCCATACCTTACCTTAACTTAATCATTAATCACAAAGGTCCTCATACCTTACCTTATTCCATCTCGATTCGAGTTGAAGCCATTCTCCAATCACGACCCTTGAACGTGCGTCCCTCTTGATCAAGCGTGGGGTTCATCACGACTCTGCATGAGGGGGAGGGGCAATCTCGTGAACCCTTCTGGCCACTTCCTCATGTCATCATGCCATGCCAACTCCGATCACGGGACTCTCCACTAGGTAAGTAGTCTTATAATTAATAGATATGTACTATAAATGCTAAGATAGTAGTAGATAGTAGGTAGGGTATCGATATTATATAGCTGAGGCTCAATTGCCTACTCATACAGCCCAGGCGCCTCCAAAGGTACCTGGGTAGGTTGGTATATATATATATATACTAGGTCATCAAAAAATCAGATCGCTCGTGGTATCTCTTCGTTCCGTCTCCATTAACCCATCAAATGCCATAGTATTACAGACCTCTAAACACATCCACACAACGCTCCCTTCTTACAAAGCGTAGTTTTCGGTATGTAAGAAGATCTCTTCAAGCTCATCATCTCCCCAGATCTCCGCCTGGAGTCGGGCAACCGTATTGGCAACACCAACTCTCATAGAGGGCGGGCCACATACGAAGACTGCCGTGCGTCGGCCAAGGATGCCTCGTCCATCAGCACCTCCTGTCGCCCATTCCTTTAGCATGTAGCCCAGGTCAGGGCGGCCATACTCAACGCTCCATCCTCCATCGATCTGATGAGGCACAGGGAACGCGAAGCGCATCAGACTCTTTTGAAACTCGGTTGGGGTTTGGGGGAAGCCGAAGTCAAAGCCGGATGGGGGGCCGAAAGTTGATGTCGGTCGTGGTCTTCCGGCCTCAGGGTTAGCTGTCCTGAGGTGAGCAAGCTCAGGAGCCCGAACTGGGAATGCTTCTTCTTCCGTAGGGAACGACTCTGGAAGTCTTCTAGGAGACCTTGGCGCGTAGTTAAACTGGGGTGGATTATCTTGCTTCATGGGTCTAAAATGGAACTCCGGGTCGTTTTTAATGGGTTCCTCACTGTCACCAAGAGGAATTTTCTTGTCCTCGGGATAACCGTGACCCTCAAGTCTCCTCAGGGCCTCATCTTGGTTGGTAGGGGGTGGTCCCGGAGGAGGAGGAGGAATTGAGTGAGGTTGCAGGTACTTCTGTTGAGGGAGGGCCGTGATACGGTCCTCGTCCTCGGCCCGTAGCTCCCTCTCACGCTCGGGGTCACCCTGAGCCTCGGATTGGATCAGGGCAGAGTTTCTTTTGGAAGCGATGCCCGCAACAAAACCGTCGAGCTTGTCATGGAACATATGACTCAAAGCTCGGGGTCCATTGGGACCGCCAGGGCCAACCTGACTGAAGGGTCCTGGTCCTTCCATGCCTGGTCTCGCTCTCACAGCTGATGTTACAAAGAACTTGCAAGTGACGCTCTCGGGGGGAGCGGCCTCGCGACAAATTCGCAGCTCTTCTCTGAACCAATCCATAGCTTCAAGTCGCTTCAGAGCCCAGACGACAACAACCTTCTTAGTGATGGCCTTGCCATCCCTCATTCTCTTGATGAGGTTGAGGAGCTGTGACACAAGGGCAGTGATACCACTGCCGCCGGCAATCAGGATGCAGGTGTCAAAGGCAGCTAGATCGCGGCGCATACCGCCATAGGGGCCATCAAGAAACGCGCGGTAGGTATGGAATGGTCCTTTCTCAATGGCAGTATCAAGCACCTTGCGTGTAAATCCACCATAGGGTCTGAATACCAGAGTACAGTCACGGTATTGCTCGCCGTACTCTGATGGGAAGTCATCGCTGCATAGCGATGAAATGGTGAAAGGATGGTTCTCAAATATGGAGATACCAGGCATGCGAAGATACACGTATTGGCCAGGCTTCCATTTCATCTGCGTTGGGATTGTAACTTTGATGGCGTTCTCTGCCATAAGAGTAATAGCGGCCTCGTCTCCAACCATGAAAGACATACGCCAAGGCTTGAGCCAGTTAAGCTTGAACAGCCTTATGAAATAACAGAAAGCCCAGATACCTATTGTTGCATAAAGGTAGGCCCATGACATGAGGAAGTTCTTAGTGTGCCAGAAAAGGAGACCAACGTAGACGATTCCAACGGGTACGTGGAGAACCACAAAGATCTCGTAGGCGGTCCTCCTAATGAAGGGCAGTGATGCGACACATAGCCAGATGAGGGGTACAAGACAGGCGATGCCAGTGCCATAAATGATGCCACTGCCACCGGGAAACAAGCGCTGAAACACCTTCATTCCACCGTCATCCCATACAGGCTGGATATAAAATGGAATGGCGTGGACGAGGGATAGGAACAGACAGAGGTAGCCTGCCCATCGGTGGAAAACATTAAGCCGCTCGGGGCCGATGCCAATGATAGCAGTAAGGATATTTGCTTTCATGCTGGTTGCGATGATCCATGGTGTCAAAGCAATCGCAATCATGCCGGCTCTAATCGCCAAGGGAGGTGATCCGAACTGAATGCTCTGCCAGTATAGAGGCTGTTGCAGGAAGCAATAAAGGACGACAAAGGCGAGAGTAATGAAGACAGTAGTAAGAACTGCCAGTGAGGAGAAGGTGATTCGGCGTTTTCCAATCACCAAGTCCGGGATAGGACGATAAAATATCCATCGAAATAGAGCCAAGGTATCGTTGATGATATTAACAGAGGAAAAGTGTGCTTTCGGTCGGAAGTTCTTCTCGCCCATCATGTCATGACCTTCCGGGAAGAAATGCTGGCTCTGAGCACTGCGCATCCCAGACATGGCTTCTACCTCAGCATTGTAGAGATTTTGGTAGTGCTCCTCGACCTCCTGTTTGTAAATAGCTTGTCGAATCTTGTCCTGCCAGAAATGCCAGACACGCATGATGAGAACAGTGCCCATCAAGGCGAGGGCGAAATAGGACCATCCTCGGCCGTATTTACCAGACTTCTCCCATGGGTCTATTGTATGCGCCTGGACTAAACCAGGTGGGCTTGTCGGTGTTAGGGGAATAGAAATACGCTTGATGAGGCCGGAGAAGGTCCTTGTAGCCTCGTCCATATATGAGTTGGGAGCCATTTCGACCAGCGTTAAAGCTCAGTAAATTTTGGTGGTATTTGGCGACAGAGCGCGGAACAGGCTTTTTAATTCGACATCAACGGCGGCGATTTCGTATATCTTTATGTGTGTGATTTAAGTAAGATGAGAGCAAGGGCATAAGACGGCAGCTTGGCTGACTGGTCTCAATGGATGGCGATCTGTTGAGTTGCGCCCAGGTAAAACAGTCAATCGGCTCAGATCGAAGAATTCCAGACTCTCCGATTAGAGGTACAAAGGCAATAACACAGATGATAAACGAAAGGATGCGAACGCCTTGAACTTAGGGTATTGGGAAGCAGGGTCTTAAGACGGAGAGCTACAGTGGAGTCTAAATGGGCATGCGGCCGAATATATGGCCTCAGGCGATCGGATCCTCACCGTCGAGCGGAGAATGGTAGAGCTGCAGATGTAAGGCTCAGCAAAGATATTGCAGCTGGTGGGTGGCTCTTGTGATACGGCGGCGGCAAGCATGTCACTGTGCAGGCAGACAGGGATAGGAAGAGGTGGGATTCAAGATTGACATGCGGGAAGAGTCTGTGCAGAAAACGAGTCAACACAAGGACCAGCGGCTGACGGAGCTCTGATATTGGCCAGCTCATGAAATGCCGTCTCCCCATGAGTGGATCATTCGGCTGTCACACAGCCGCGAGCTGGCGTGGTTGAGAGAAACAGACGCAGCCAGAGTGATGAAGGTGGGTGACATACAGGATTGAGAGAGAGGTCAATCCATAATGAGAGAAACACGATGGCGGGATGTGGATGTTTTCTGGTTGAGGGGACCAGGATGTAGGCTCTAGGTCTGCATGTTGGCCGGGGATCATCGTCAACGATGGCTGGGGCATGTTGTTGTTTCTCTGCTCGAAACTTTGTCATCAAGTAAAGGTATTTCTTGGACAAAAGCTTCATTACGTCTTTCCCGAGGACTGCTGCGAAGATGTGATGAACACTGTAACAGCTTCACAGTAAAAGGAGACGTAGCGCTTGCTGTACGGGACGAGAAATTAGCATTGTGATAATATAGCTGCCGAATGTTTAAGCTCTTAACGGCTGTTGGCTCATCCACAACCACGGGAAAGATGAGCGTCTGGATAAGGCTCAGGATTGGGCGCTGGAAACTCCCGACACATCTGGCCAAGATGTTCCTGGCACTCGAGCCGTGATCCAAGCACTTGCTTGAGCCATCTGGGTTGGTCTATCCCCCCTCCAAGAACGGGTAATTGCTCTTAGAGGCCGCTGATGGACTTGGGGGCTGAATGGTAGTCTAACTTAGAGGAGAAGCAACCAGGGTGGAGTCTTCAAGGTGTAACGCTGTGATGAGATGCGATAGGCTAACATGATTGGCCGACAGACGCAGTGACGATCCTTGCAGATTTTCAATGGCTTCTTTAACGGGCGGTAACAGGCGAGTTCTGATTCGCTATTTGAGGTGATTAGCCTTCTGGAGATTTATTAATCGCATGCGTCCTTGGATTCGTGCACCGCTTCTTCTTTCAAAGCCTCGAACCTCATTTGAGGATTCCCTTGTTCATATCGGGCATTTAGAATCTCAAAATGGTCGAAAATCATCTGAGCGTAATATGATGGGCCAGGAACGGTTTGCGTTGGCCTTGAAAGTGTCTCTAGTCGTTCGATGATGTATCGAAAAAGCCTGAACCAACAGAGAGTCGCACGACATCATCATGGCCGTTAAGCATGTTGGTGATATGTTGCCTCCCATGCACAGTTTCTGCGGACCGCGGCGGGATAAATGCCATGATGTGAGGGGACCGACAAAGGATCCAGGCTCCCTGTCAAAATTTGCTGTCGCCTTTGCCACGCCTCATGGATACCTCACGATGTACAGTGAGTGTCGGATGAGACGGAATATGTTGTTGGTGATGTTGGCTGACTTGTGCTTCTTGTGACTGTCGATCCTGACGGTGTTGTTGGTGATTGAACTTTTGACAGTGGGTAATGTAACGGGAAAAGAGGTCGGCAAGTCCCTAGTCAAGAACAACGAAGAGCATTCTCGATACAGAAATTGTGACGTTGGAGAGCGAGATTCCAATAGCCACAAGAAGTGTTCTCAATTGCATCAACCACACAATATGGCCAGGGTAGATGATCTCCATTTGATTGTAGCTGAGGCAACGAAGTGCAATAATTGACTCCAGTCAAGTGAATCAATAGAGAACAATATCATCTATAATGCCTAGTTGGGCCAAAGACAATAGTAGTTTGTCAAAGGTGATTGTTGATATCGCGAAGCATCCCAATACAAATATTATTTAGATAGGTAGGTAGGTAACTTACCCTGCGTTGGAGCTTGAGGTCAGTCAGCCTTGCGCCTGATAAAGCCTATCTGACTGGTCGGAGCTCAACTGAACCCCACCAAGGACCCCACGAGGCTGCGAACATTGCTCCAACTTTTCATCATCCATTTCTCATATCAAACGTCAACCACGGTCGAAATCCAAACTTACATTAATTTCTGACCGAGGGCCCAGTTTAAATTACTACTATGGCCTCTACTAAGGGACTCACGAGGACGACTTTCGCCAAGCTGTCGCCTCATCCATATCTGCTTGCCAGTCTTGATCCCACCTCTGATGATATCCGCCCAGCTCGAAGCAATGGCCGAGCCCGAAACGAATCTCGCAAGCCAACAGTCAACTTAGCGAGCTTGTCACACGCTCATGGGAGTGCTGTTGTTCGCGTCGGTGACACTACCGTCATCTGTGGTGTGCGAGGCGAGACTATCTTGACACCCAACATCCCGAATTATCGTGCCTCCAATACCGAGACCGAGTTGAAAGACTACGACCTCCTGGTGCCCAACATCGAGCTTGCTACGGGTTGCGCTCCTCAGTTTCTCCCAGGCGGTCCACCAAGCACTCTTGCCCAGACTCTCAGCACACGTATATACTCCCTTCTTCACAGCTCCAGAATCATCAAGCCTGATGACTTGCGAATATGGCACACACCACTATCAGAAGACCTCGAAGATCGCATGGATGAGGACGGAGAGGATACGAGCAACGAGAACAGATCCGTTGTGGCTTACTGGGTGCTCTACATTGATATTTTTTTCATCTCATTCGATGGAAACCCGTTTGACGCCGCATGGGCTGCTACAATGGCTGCGCTACGAAACACGAAGCTTCCTGGAGCGCGATATAACATTGACCGAGAGATGATCATCTGCTCCCACAAACAGGCCCGACCTCTTCACATCACGAACATTCCAATCGCATGCACAGCAGTTGTCTTTACCGGCAAAGAAACTGACCGACCCACTGACGGCAGGTTCTGGCTACTCGTTGACCCAGACAGACTTGAAGAGTCACTCTGCGACGAGAGTGTAACGGTCGTGGTGGACTGCAAAGACGGGGATCTTAAGATCTTGTCCATCTCCAAGCATGGAGGAACTGCCTTGACGCCGCAGTTCCTCACGTCAGAGCAATTCTTAGGCTGGGCTACGAAGAGATGGGAGGAATTCAACGCGGCCATTACCCAATCATAGATTAATGATACCCTAATGAGAAAAGAATATGCATCCATTCACAATTGCCTACACCCGTGGCTTTTTACCACTATAATCATTAACCAAGTTGGATCAAGAAATGTGTCAAGGCCATTCGACCCACCCTTTCAGACTTTATTCTAGGGCAGGAGATACCGGAAGACAAATTGCTCTACCACTCATAAAGTGAGTAGTAATGAAACTACCACGCCACGAGCAATGGTCCGCCAGAAGAGGTAGACATTGCGTAGAGGGCTGAGCGGATGGTGAGGAAAAAAGAAGAAGAGAAAGGGAGTAAAATCTCGGCCAATCCTTTTTCATTACTGGGGTGTTGAAGTGCACGGGCCAACTGATTTTATTGCTTACCTTACCTAGCAACCCTGCCCCACCTGAAATCTTCTTCAAACTTCGCGCATCATAAAAAGGCTGATCATCTTCCTCTCCCTTCCACTCCCTCCATCCTCCCAGTCTCAACCTCACCATGGAATCCCTCTCAGACACCCTATGGGATGTAGTGATCAGCGGCACTGGGCTACAACAGTCCCTCCTCGCCCTGTAAGCTTTGGATTCCATTGTTGAGATGTTGCCTCGGTCGGACTGACCCAGTCTTCATTCTTGAAGAGCTTTGTCGCGTTCAGGCAAGAATATTCTACACGTCGACCCCAACGACTTCTACGGAGGCAGCGAAGCCGCGTTCAGCCTTCAGGAGATAGATGAGTGGGCTGAGAAGAACCGGTCAACAGAGCCCTCGCGGTTGTTCTCCTCTGCGGAGGTAAAGCGAGATGCGGACGCTTTGGGTGCTACACGATCCTATAGCTTGGCTCTCGCGCCGCAGCTGATACATTCGCGGTCGAAGCTGGTGACTCAGCTCGTCGACTCGAAAGCATTTCGCCAGATCGAATTTCTCGCTGTCGGTTCCTTCTACATCTTCCAGCCACCTTCAGATTCCTCGTCGACACCATCGCTCAGTCGGATACCATCGACCCGCGAAGATGTCTTCTCCAACAAGTCCATTCCAGCTCGGTCCAAGCGGTCCCTGATGAAGTTCCTCAAGTTTGTGCTTGACTTTGATTCGGAACCTCATAGCGACACATGGCAGTCGCGTGCTGATGAGGAGCTGGCCCAGTTCCTGGCCTCAGAGTTCAAGCTCGACGCTGCACTTCAATCCTACATCATCACACTGACGCTGAGTCATGATGGGAAAATATCAGTCAAAGATGGCTTAACCGCCATCAACCGACACATGACATCGATGGGCGTTTTCGGTCCTGGCTTTGCTGCAGTCTATCCAAAATGGGGTGGATTGTCAGAGGTGGCTCAAGTGGGCTGCCGTGCTGCTGCGGTCGGTGGTGCAATATATATGCTGGGATCTGGCATAAAGGATCTGAAACGATCGGACCAACCCGATGCTCCGCTGGAGCTCTCATTCACGAATGATATTGACGTTAAGACCAAATTGGTGGTCCAAGGCGCCGATGCAGCTGACTCTCGCAGGATTCGAATCAGCAGGCTCACTGCGGTCACAAAGTCAAACTTGTCTCCGGCGTTTGAACTGCTTACTGACGGCGCTCCCACACCCGCTGTCGCAGTGGTGGCATTTCCTTCGAGCACTGTCACCGTTGAGGATGAAAGTCTGCACGAGTTTCCAGTCTATGCTATGGTACACTCAAGCGACACTGGGGAGTGCCCTTCTGGACAATGTGAGTCGCACCTTATTCTTCTTTTATTTTCCTTGGTGTTATGATGATTCACATACCGAATACTTATCTACATTGTCTGAATCCTAATGACGATCATTATCTCTGACAACCTGATACACACCTCACACTTTTTATTTTTGTACTCGACACATGATTGAAAGACAATCATGCTAACGAAAGGTCAACAGATGTTATATATCTCAGCACTCCCTATACCACATCAGCGAAATCAGTCCTCAACAAGGCTCTTTCGTCTTTGATTGCCGCTGTTTCTAAAAGCCAAGATGTGTCTTCACCCATCTACCAAGTTTACTACGAACAAAGTAGTGGATCAAACTCTTTGAGCGTCGATAGAGACATTGCTACCTTTTCCCTCCCGTCGCCGGGTCTAGCATTCGATGATTCCATTCTTGACTCTGTTCATGAAGCTTGGAAATTGATTACTGCTCAGTCGGAGGGCACACCTGCTGATTACATGCAGTTTGAAGATCGAGAGGGCGGGGTGGATGATGATCCCTTCGACTAGATAATATCAATAATATCAATAATAATAATAATCATCATGTGCGAAGTATTTCAATTTCTGTTTCACTGAATATGATGATGTATCAAGTGCTTGCCCACTGAATGAATATCTTGCTTACGGACCAGAAATTCCCCATTACCGCCTCGTTTCCCATCCCCAAATCAAGATATATACCGTTGACCATATCCCACATATGCTGTCAATACCTGTGATCCCATTTTTATTTCACGTCAAGTGTTTCCCGAACTCCAAGAATTTGGTGACTGATTTCCCCTGCAAATGAAATGGGCAACGCCGCGTGGAATCGTAAAGTCATTGCCAATAAAAGTCGTTCCTGTCGTAGGCTTCATCGCCATGCGTCTATAACACTGACGTGAATGATAGTGTACCAATTGAACTCTTGGTCCAAAAACAAGTCTAGGCCAGCTCGTCCGCCATTTCGACCTCTTGCCGAGGAAGAGTGAGGCCAATGCGGATGGTGCCGAAGGGCTTTTTGTCGGCAATCCCATCTTGCTCGATAGCAATGACGTTCTTAGTTGCAAGAACGAGAACATGCATGAAAGCTTCCGACGCGAACTTCTTGGAGTTGGCAGGGTCATCGAGCTCGTCGGTAAGAGTATTGAAATCAATCCAGCGACGGTCAGCTTGGTCGCAAGAACGAGTATAACCTTTGGACTCTACACGAGAAGTGGCATAGCCTAAGAAGTCAAGAGCAAAGGCATCAATGACTGCACTAGAGCCCTGTGTTTCGTCACCATTGCCGAATTCGACATCGCCCATGAATCCTTCATCGCCAATAGAAGAATCTTGAGAACGGAGCATCGCCCAGTCATCAGAGCCATGTTGCGGCCCAAGCTGATCACTCCAGCGCTCAATTGGGCGAACTGCACTACCACGGGCATGCAGAGGACTTGGAGCAGGAAATCTTTTCTGTGCGCTACCCTGTCCTCGAATAGACGAACCAGGTGCAGCAGAGTGAGGACGACTCCAAGGAGCCATGGATGAGGAATGTCGGTCTTCGAGACCCTTTGCTGCATCCATTCCAATTTCAGGGGCAACGTCTTCACCAAACATTATAGCACCCATGTCATAATCAACACCACGACCGAGCTCGTCGGCATGGTCTACCTTCTGACGGACATTCCGTGCTTCATTGTTCTCGTCTTCAAAAGCTTCAGCAGAAGCACGGCGGCGGCCCTGCATCACAGGCTCTGGCTCTTGCTCAGGATTCTTTCCCTGCAACTGCGCCAAGAGAGCCATACCAGAGAAGTGTTCTGCGAGGGGGTGTACCGCTCCTGAAAAAGCTCTACCAATACCCGCAAGCCCACTGTCAAAAAGAAGAGCCTTCGCGTTGTGGCGTGCCTGAGCGACAGTGGTAGCAGAACGGGGTTTGTAGTTGGCCTTCATGTTGTCAAGATAGTTCATAGACCAGCTTCGCATCTCTGTTGCAGCAATATGGTCCTTTCCGTCGACCATTGGGCGAATTCGGCGTCGCCTTTGTCGTCGCAGTGGTGCTTTGGCTTCCTCAGTCGAAACTGATTCAGAGCTGGGCTCGGCAGAGGAAGTGGCTTTTCTGGCAACAGGGCGCTTGGGGAAAGGCTCAGCGTCAGGTAAGGCATCTTCACCCATGATGATCACATTGTCTCCTCCAAGGGGCTCATTTTCGACGCCGAGGCCAGCCACGTTGGCAGCTTTAACCTGAAGTTGCTCTTCAAATGCCGCCGTTCCAGGAAGGGGAGGGAGTTGTGGTTCCATGTCGCCGAACTCAATGAGGTTGCCGTCTAGGTCAAAGTTGAGGTCAAGACCAGGCATATTTGCAATATCTACGCCGAGCGGATTAAAGTCCTCCACAGAGTCATGCGCATGAAAGGGTTTTGCAAAAGGAGAATCGTGGTCAAGATCCGTTGGGAGACGGTAACTTCGGCCAGAATGCGAAGACTGAGGAATGTCGAAGTTGAGTAGTGAATTGCCTCGACCCGAAGAGCTAGAACCTTGAGTCTTAGGAGTCATTTGAGAGACACTGCCCTGCGACGAAAACTTTGTCGATAGGAGAACCAAATCATTAACGCTAGCCAAAAGGTCGAGCTTTGGGATAGTCGACAAAGGATCAAAGGACGGATCATCCTGCAAGGTAATTTGATGTCGCCTTGAAAGAATATATCAGTACATGGACCTTTATGAGGTAGCAAGGGGCCTCTTACTTTGATTTACCAGCGTTTGGGTCTGTTGCACTTGTGTCCATAACCCGAAAGAAGGTCATCATGTCAGATTGTGTCTTTTCGGCGTCTGAGAGCATATAACGGCACTGCTGGGCGTAGACCCGAGAGACTCCATAAAGGAGGTTTCCCTGGAGACGGAGAGCCAACGGGGCTCCTGGGTCGATGATGGTCTCGCATGCCTTGGGAACGTTGACTTGTTGAATTGCCTTGCGAGTCAACCGCTTCTGATTAGACTTGCCCACGGTAGCGACGAGCCTATATCGTAAAGTCAGTGAGTAGAATAAGACGAATGGAAGGCACTGATATATACCAAATGGTGGCAACCCCATACTGGGTATTGCTGAGGACTGAAGCGAAGTTAGTTGTGCCCCATTTGATGATATATCATGAGGTGACTTACTCTCGTGGCTATAGAACATGCTACTCTTGGATGCGCCTTCGAATCTCTGAAAGAATGCCCGAAACTTCGACTAATAAGGGCAAAAGCAGGCTGTTTAACGAAGAAGTTTCACCCTAACTGCCCCCTATACTGATGGACCGGCTTGAAGCTGGTCGCGATGCTGTAGTTAGTAGGTGAGGTTGAAAGCTTAGGAGGTGATGATGCAGGACAAGGAGAATGAAATTAGAAGGAGTAGAGAAGGGACGATTTTAGTCGCGTGTGGTATTGATCAAGAGGGGCCTATCGCGGAGGCAGTTTCAATGCCTGGCAGCCACTGTCAAGCACCTGGCACCTCAGGCAGCAGCAATTAGGAACTTACAGCACATCTGTTATGAACGAATCTCTTCGTTATTGTTGTCTCCATTGGATCATTATTGCCACATTGAGTTATTGGCAGAAATGACAGTTCCCATTATCCTCTCTGACTACCTTAGCTTCACCTCCAACGCTCCGATGTCAGTATCTCAACTTCAGCTAAGGCATTTTAGTAGAGTGATCAGTTATCATTGCAAAGATCTCTGCGGATTCAAGCATGAGATCATTGATTATTGTAAAGAAAGAAAAAGCCGGTACGACAACCTCGAAGTTGTTCGTGGTCAAGGTAGTTAGTGTCACTTGATTAACATATCTATAGAGCGGTCTTTCGAGGATACATTTCCATTCAAGCTACCTACTGCACCCAGTCTCTACGGGCACTAGTTACTCACCTTAGGTAGTTCAGGCCTAAAGCCTTCGTTATCTCATTCATGTCGACCCTTGATGCCTCTTGCTAGAGGACCTATCAACTCAGTGGCTACTAACATTCACAATATATTCCATATTGCAACAATAGCTTAGCAATTCAACCGCCTAGGTTCCGTGGTCTAGTTGGTTATGGCATCTCGTTAACACCGAGAAGGTCCCCGGTTCGATCCCGGGCGGAACCACACTTTTTGATCTCTGTCTGTCTAATGATGAAGAATGTGTTCTTTTTTGTTTACCTGCTACGCTGATCAGCAGGCACATGATGTCGTCGAGGTTGAGTACCTCTTTTTACAGGTGATGCACTACAACAATCGAATTGGTTCTATCTAAGGAGCCCCGAACTTTGGCAATGACCCCGAGTAACAGTCATGAAGTAAATGCATGCTCGGAGAAATTCGATTGCACGCAGGAGGCAGAGACTTCTTTAGCGTTTAATGAACCCAGAAGTCTCGGCCACCTCCGACTACTTGTGAGTTGTTCGAAGGCCAGTTCCGCTGGCAATCAAGGCAGCGCAGAGTCCTAGAAGGGCTACGGCAGTCGAGGCGCCAAAGGCATATCTCAAGCCATCATAGTATACCAGACGTGCCTTGAGTTGCACGTCGGGAGGTAATTGACGGACATAGTCAACAGAGTGTCTGATTTGTTCAATAATCTACGTGGGAAAGCAAGATTAGCATCTGATCAAGGGCTTCACGACAGAAATTGGTGACAAGGAAAAGGGCATACTCTCCATTTATCCGCTACCTCACTCAATGCATCAGGCAGACGAACGCTGAGTGTAGTCTGAACGATGGCAGATGTGACTGAAACTCCCCAGACGGTTCCCAGTGAGCGGATGAGGTATACAGTCGAGGCTGTGACAGCGTGATTTGTAAACTTGTCAGCTGGCAATATTAATCGATGGAGACTCATGCGCTTACCGGCGTGGCCAAACGAGGCGAGTGAAGCAAACAGTATACCAGGATAAATAATGCCTTGACCAAGGTTTGCCGGAAAGACATAGACAAAGTACTTCCACTTTGAATCTTGAAACTGGAGTAAGGTCACCAAGCCGTTGCCTAGCACCATCAACAGAGCTCCAGTTCGCACAAGAGCAAGTAGTTTGCCCCAACGAGACATGACCACCCCAGCAATAAGGCCACCAATTGGAGTGGCCAGTGAAGGAATTGCAAGCCGAGCACCGGCTGTGGTGGCCGAGTCAAGCAGAACAACCTGAAAGAAAAGCGGGAGCATGAAAAGGTACTCGTGAAGAGTTAGTTCAATCAGTAAAGCTGGGTAACTCGTGGAAGCTTACTCCATATGCAGCCATACCTGCGCATACGTTTGCACACTGCGTTGCAATAGGTAGCCTTCCTTGCAGCAAGCGGAGAGGGATAACTGGGATGGCACTCGTCTTTTCCTCAACAAAGAGGAAAAGACCAAACAAGAAAATGCTCCCAATTAGGGCTCCAATCACCCAAGGACTACCCCAGGGAAGCTCATTTCCGCCCAGGCTGAGCCCCACGAGCTGAACAGAGATAGCTACGACGAGGAGAAGTGACCCAGAGAAGTCGACTCTGTGCCAGACAGTACCCAGATTGCCATCGAGCGAGAAACCTCCAGACTGATCAGAGACGACTAGAGCACCAATGATCAGAGCAATGATTGAAACGGGCACCTGAAAGAGAAAACACCATCTCCAGCCAATATGGTCGGCAATCGAGCCACCAAAGGAAGCTCCAGAAATAGCCCCAAAGCCATAGATGCCGTTCTGGAGAGCTTGGTACATGCCGCGCTTCCTAAAAGGAATCATGTCCGAATTGACGATAGTGGCTTTCACATATTAATGGAAGTGAATTAGAGAGATTAGAGTTACACTTGCCCATTGTCATTAAGCCCCCACCGCCAAAGCCAGTCAATGCTCTCATGATATTGAGAAAGATGATGTTGTTCGCAACACCACACCCAAGACATCCAAAGGCAAACGTAATGGTCGAAATGAAGAAACACAGTCGGCGTCCAAAGATATCAGATACTCTACCATAGAGAGGTTGGAACGCTGTGCTAGTGACAAGATACGACGTAGTCAACCATGAGGCTGTGTTTGCGGCATCGAACTCAGAGCTGATGACGGCATAAGTCGCAGCGGTGATGGTGCTATCGAGGCCGTAGAGGAAGACATTGGACATAATTGCCAACTGAATCCAGACGAACCCACGAGGAGGCTTCCAACTGTCTTCATCGGGAGGTTGAAGTAGCGGTTGATCCTCGCGAGGCTCCAGTGTATTAATTTCACTGTTGTTCTGCAGTGAAGGGCCCAATGCTTCAGGACCCTGATCTGCGAGAGGCGAGTTACTCATTATGAAACGATTTATTGCGAATGCGATTAAAGGTTGTTGCTTTTCAAATGCAGGAATTATCGCCGGCCTAAACGCTGCGGCTGAAGATGCTTTTTGTATCACGAAAATTGTGAATAAGAAAACCAATCTGATACGACGTGGGGCATCAAACGGGTCATCGGCCATGACTCAACATCAAGGAACCAGGAACATTGACGTATGTACTGTAGAGATAAATCGGGCTGAATCGATGGTGAAATCTCGCATTGAGATCACGTATTGGCTGATCCAACCAGAGCCGGTAGATCGTTGCCTTTCTACACAGAGCAAGATCGGTATCTATGGAATTTGGCAAACAATTACCATCTATATAAAGAATATTAACCCCAGTTCAATCACTGCTTTATCATTGTATTCACTTTATCTGCAGTTCACTTAAGGCAGATAAACCTTAACTGTTTTTAACTTCCGATATTCTGGCCTACTATAGGGGCCTTATTGTTTAAGCCTCCGAATTTAAAGTTAAAAGCTAGATAGCCCCGAATAAGGCTAACAGCAACTAAAAAAAAAAAAAAAAAAAAAAAAAAAAAAAAAAAAAAA
>JABEEJ010000328.1:0-15353 GCA_013363135.1 Fusarium brevicatenulatum | reverse complement strand
ATATTAAAAGCTAGTATTATAATAGCTTTTCTTAAAAGGCTAGGGCTATTAATTTAAAGTAGCTTTACCTTTCCTAAGATAATAGCTTACTATTAGTATAAGGGTCTTATATACATTAAACAACAATAAGAC
This sequence comes from Fusarium brevicatenulatum, assembly GCA_013363135.1. Lineage (NCBI taxonomy): Eukaryota > Fungi > Ascomycota > Sordariomycetes > Hypocreales > Nectriaceae > Fusarium > Fusarium brevicatenulatum. The sequence continues at coordinate 15,221 of JABEEJ010000328.1, read as the reverse complement.
GCTGATAAATGTCATGGCTTGGCCATAGTGAGTCAATCACGGACGGAATTGAACCTACCTATCAACTCATTGATTGTCTACGATAAGTCGAGGTGAATGATTAGCGCTTGCTACAAGCTGATGCGATATCGGAGATACGAGCACGCCCTTTGCATCACTAACAGTCCACGCATGTAAGTGAGATGCATCAGCGAGTCAGACGTAATTGAATCAGACATCAGTACCAATAGTGCTGTACATCACGCGCCTCACACACCTCAATGGCGCTGTGTCAAGACTGCATATAAACCATCGCTCAGCGTACTGTCCTCCAGATCTCCAACCCATTCAATTCGTCCTCAACACACTCGCCTCAGCTAAAACAAAACAATCCCTCTATCACACTCCACAATGGATTTCGTCAGCATGTCAAACTCATCACGGTTCGAGACCCAGAACCAGGCGAAAGTCGCATGGCTTTCCACTTCACACGCAAGCCAGACAGTTCGACCCAAGAGCCGAAGTTCGACGAAGTCATTCGAGCGTACAGCTCGGAGGTCACTGAGATCGTGTACACGGAATTCGAGGAATTGCTTGCACTGTATGTGTTCACAGCAGGATACAGCTGGACTACGCATCACGAAGAGATGATGAGGATTTGCGAGGAGAAGGAGATTGGCACAGACTGGCGGCTTATGCGGATAGTGGCGTCTACCTGTGTTGACAACACGGAATGAAAGGGCGCTGCGAGCAAGTCGAGAGGCCGTTCACTCGAACTGCGATGGAGACGGCAGATTGTTCGATTTAATTATCATTGCATGCATTTCATTAGTGCCTCATGCTCGAGAACGATAATAACTTCAGTCTCTCGAAATTCTGTTTGTGCTATCAATCGAGATGTGGTGACTTTGCACGTATACTGTTTCATCCCCAGTTGTCTCTGTTCAGATTGTAAATTGGATTACTTGTTAGGATGAAAAGTCAAATAACTCCAGGAATAGCAAAGCCAACATAAAGAGTTCAATTGCACAGGTAGAAATACGGTCACAGAGGATTCAGTTCCTTGCCGCTAAGCCATGCGAAAATATCAGGCCCGTCAACGTGGCAAGAGACATAGTCTCACAAATCGGTGTTTGAGTTGCAATACTTAAGTTGATGCTCTTGGGTAGTAACGCAAGCTTTATATTGCTAGGTCCAGAGACCTGTTCTGTGAATATTAACTCATTTGTTGGTCACAGGTAGTGATTATGGGTGAACCTGTAGCTCTTCTCTGATCCGCAGACGTATTGATGAAACCTGGACGTCCTATCTGATTGGCAGCTTCCAGGACATCTTAATCAACAGTCGCCATTCAAGTCTGCATGTCAGCGACTCGATGATTACTGAAATACACCATTGCGAATGAGTCCGGACCTGGATACGCCCGGATGCTTGGATCAGCCCCAACAGTTGTCAATACATCGCCTCTGTTTACGCAGGAGACCACCGCGAGCAGGAAGGGCAGAAGAGAATGATGTTCTCAGATCCTATCGGCTTTCAGAAATGTGCGCAAGTAGCTATTCTCGAGACTATGGGGTTGGAAGTCTTGAAGAGATACATGTAGTCAACTCACTTAGTTTTGAATCTATGCTTCTGGGTGCTATCGCAAAATGCATTGGGTGAATGATTGATATTAATGCAGCTGGGGACAGTATGTCTTAGAATTTAATAGAGTAACACATTTTCCCTTCAGCGGTTCTCCAGCTGATTGAGATGATTAAAAAGAAGAATTCCTGTGCCTTAAATGCACGTCCGCGTATTGGTCAGGTGGAGGAGCATTCGGGTATTCGGATAACCGTTTCGGAGGCCGGGTATCCGTAATCCTGAAAGCCGATGGGTGATGTTCAGGGAAAAGGGCCAGAGTACTAAGCGGCAATTCGAAGGGGATTATTCTTCACGATTGATCTAGTTACGGTAAGTATAAAAAGGCCAGAACTGTTTCCACTTGTGAGGATATTAACACAACCATCCTTATAACTCAGACTCGGACCACCATTTCTTTATAGATTTACTAATAATTCGCACTTCTTAACCTTATGTCTCAGTACATCAGATACATATTCAACATGTCAAGCAGAATTGTAATTGTGGGAGCTGGTTTCGCTGGAGTTTGGAGCGCCCTCTCGGCCCAACGTCTCATCAACCTCAAGAGCAAAGAGCAAGACATTCAAGTTCTCGTCATCGCCCCCGAACCATCGCTTACTCTCCGTCCTCGTCTCTACGAACCCAATCCCTCAATGATGAAACAACCCCTCGGACCTCTTTTTACATCTGCCGGTATCGAGATCCTCCAAGGCATCGCCGAAACCATCGACACAAACTCTCAGACAGTGCATGTCAAATCCCCATCTGGGCACGAATCTGATATTACTTACGACCGGCTCGTCCTTGCAGCTGGGAGCACAGTTACCCGACCCAAAAATGTCCCAGGTCTTGAGGAGTATGCCTTTGACATTGATTCAATCGCAGCTGCAACCAAGCTTGAGTCTCATATCAAGAATCTGGAATCGCTTCCCGACAGCAAAGCCCGTAACACTGTGGTTGTCTGTGGCGGTGGCTTCACAGGCATTGAGATTGCGACTGAGCTTCCAAATATGCTCAAGCACATTGAGAAACCCCGAATTGTTCTCGTCGAAAGTGCTTCAGTCATTGGACCTGAACTTGGAGAAGGGCCGCGTCCTACTATCATGAAAGCTCTGGAAAGTCTCGGTGTTGAGCTCAAGCTCGGTGCTTCTGTTACTTCAGTTGACGCGAGTGGAGTCAATCTTTCGTCTGGAGGGCGGATTGAAGCAATGACTGTCATCTGGACCGCCGGTGTGCGAGCAACGTCCCTGACAAAGCAAATTCCTGGGCAGAAGGATACGCTCTGCCGACTTTGCGTCGACCAAGATCTTCGTGTTCCTGGCAGTCCGTACGTCTTTGCAACCGGTGACGCCGCCCATGCTGCCACTGATACAAATGGCAATGTCACCATGCCCTCATGCCAACACGCCGTCGTCCTCGGCCGTTTCTCAGGACACAACGCAGCAGCAGACCTCCTCGGCGAGCCAACAATTCCCTACTTTCAGCCTGGATACGGCACTTGCCTTGACCTTGGGCCTTGGGGTGCTTTGTTGGCTAATGGTTGGGACAGGAAGGTCACGGTCACTGGCCAGATCGCGAAACAGGTGAAGAGATACGTCAACCAGAAAATTATCATACTTCCGGATACCGCCAAGGAGGCTCTAGATGCTGCAGATCCAGTTTCTTATGACTCTGAAAGTCGACTGAAGCGTGTACTCGGTGTGTTGGGATGGACGTTACGCAACTGCGTTGGTAGCAAGACGAGACTTCCCTAGCACCGCAGGTATGAGCCATTTCGGTTCTGCTTCTGTACTCAGGATGAAGTAAGGTTTTTGGCTGCCTGTTGGAAGAAAACAACCACGCGGGGTCAATTTCAGTTGGAGAAGCTATCTCACTCGAACGGGACTAGGATTGTAGTTGGCGTAATTGGAGCGCTCTTACTGGCCGCAGTCGCAAATGTAATCAGCCCTGATAAAAGTAGCTACAGTAGCAACATGGGGTCTTGTGATAGCGAATGGAATATCTCGGCAAGGACATTATTTGCAATAATCTTTGTTCTTTTCTTTTAAAATAGGATCGTGAGGATCGGAAAACCCAAGCCGTAGAGAACATCGCTCTTCCCCCAGCTGATATACGGAGGGATAATGACTTTCTTGAAGCGTATCGCTGATACAATTATTAAAATGTACAGTGATGCAGTTGCATAATAAATTCCTTATTATCCGGTTATTCTTGGCCAATCCCTATAAAGACCAAAAAGTCTTCGACAAACCTTTCCATACTCTCCCACGAAGTTAAAATGCTTCCACGATCCTGTTCCATGATGAATTAATCTCGCCGTGGGGTCTGTCCTTGGTTTTCTGCCCATAATGTCGTTACGGGTCCCGTGACTCGGACTTTGTAACGTTAGCAGTCTGTGAAAAGGTAGATCATGCTTGGAGGGAATGAACTTACTGAAAGGCGGTAATTGGGAGAATAAGTATGTCTTCAACCAACTTAGATTTTCCCCCATCCTTGACACCTGTCAGGCTGGTCCATCGAAAGCCCATCTGGTCCTCTAGCCAAGATTTAGTTGCAAGAGTAACAGCCGCAGGGCCAGTCCTCTTGAGCGGGTCACTATTCTGAGCCGCTGTTTCGTCGTCTCTGGTACAGTTCCGTAGATTATCCATATACCGTTCGAATAGTGGGTGTTGAGGAGCAGAAGCGAGTGTCCATTGCGATAGTTGTTGAGGGTATGTGTAGCTTAGGCGCCAGTATGCATCCGACTCTGGGTCATTATCGGCTTCTAGTCCCCAAAGAAGGCTGACTACTGGCGTTTCATAGTCTGGTGTTGCCGACGTATTATAGTAGCCATAAGCTTTTCCTGTTTTCGGGTCTGTCCAGGTATCCATATCAGATCCGCCTATCCAGGCAGCTGGATGCCGTATGAGCTCAGTATCGAGATCCGCATACTACATTAGTTAGAACAGGATCTGAAGTGTCTTCGGAGTATACTGACTATTCCTCCAAAGTGCTTGCATACTAAAATGCGCAATACATCGCTTCGTTCAACTGGTGTCAGGAGGGAGTCATAACGCTCAAGGAAGTCGTTCTCGTATTGTTCCACCAACGCACGCATTCCTGTGTCGTCCCAGAATAAGTATGCCATCGACGGTCCACTATCAACGTAAATCGAGTTCTCCAGCCACAATTCAACTCAAGGCAGTATTTTAGGATCCCAAGTATCGGCCACTGTCGTTTTCCAAGTTTGGTGGACAATTAATGGGATATCAGAGAAGGGTATCCTTCTCTCTCTATTGGAAAGAGCGCTCTGTGAGACGATATGAGCAGCATCGAGAATATTTTTCGGGCTTTTACTGTGCATATCAGCCCAATATGGAGGGATATGCCATGCTTCGTTCCAGCGTTAGTACTGTGAGCACTCTCTGCGGTGGACGATGTAGGAATGTTATCGACTTACCACCTACCGTGCCGTTGAAAGAATGGATATGTCTGTAGACTAGTGGGTATTCCCTTGCAATATCCCTTCCCCGGTAGCGATTTATTGGCAAGCTTTTTATGAAGGTCCATGTTGCTGCGATCAAGAATGATAGAAGGCCCAAAAGTCGTATACGACGGGATGCACGACGGAATTTGCAATATATACCACATTGGTGGGTCATGGTTGAAGAAGACGATAGAAGAATGATGAAGTCATTAAAGAGGAAAGAAGATCATAAAAACCGCTTTCACGAAATCTTGGTCACTTTGTCTTTCGATCTAGAAGGTTTGTTTAAAGATAACAAGAGATAGTAAGGGCAGATAGTTTGCAAGAGCGCTTTTGACAAAGTCTATCGAGTCATGGATGATAGACCTTGAATAATGAGTTCTAATATATGTCTGAGGAATGTACAGACTCTCTGATGCTTCTTTGACTGCCTAGAGGGCGCTAGATTCGAAAGAGAAACGTGTACCATTAGGGATCGAGGATGTCACTTGTACAGGAGAACACTTGATCGACTTCGCCACGTATGATTACGACAACTTCAGACTTTAGTGGAATCTTTACGCGGGTTCTTAGCGACCTGATGCGATTCGTGGAGGGATTGCTTATCATGTCTAGCTGATGGTTGGAGTGCCAGGATTCCAGCTAACGTCGACTCTGTCGAGTTTGCTTATACGGATATACCGCGGAGGAGGGTGAACATATCACACTATCGAGGGCCTGGTGAATTTCACCAGGTGGAAAGAGTTCTTCTATATTCGCTCCCCCCGTCCGAAAATTCGCTGGTGGCACAGCCTACTAAAACGACTGCCTCCACTAAGTAGGTATGCTAAATCAACCAGAAGGCCAGGCCCGTCTTGGTGTAAAAGCTTGGTATAAACCGTAGATCATGGCGAGACCATGCCCCCCAATCGGACACAAGATCGAGCACAAAAACTCGAAAAGTGACAACGCAACGAGTAGGGAGCTAGGAAACACAGCCCAACTACTGTGAAGACCGATTACTGTTAAAGTAGATCCTGAATTAAGAGGTATATCGCAGATTCATAAAGTAGTTAACATGTGCTACACTTACTAATGAGTTATAACCACAGAAAGTTCCAACCACGCAAAATTCCTGATCGACCCTTGGCTAGAAGCCTAGAAGATCTCACGGAGGTTTATCTACACAATGTCCAATCGGCGGTCCTCAGGCTACGCGCGTCTGTCTAACTCGTGAACTTGGTGCGTGGTGATCCACGCGCGGTCTTGTCCGCTAGCGCAACGGCCAATTGAGGGTCATGATGTACAGTTTCAGTCTAAAAAGCGCCATGGCCCCTAGTTATGCTTGACTGGCACAAATGTGCAGCCACATATTCTAAACCCAATGTTGGCGATGAACAATGAGGACGCGTCATCAGCAGAAAGAGCTCTCGTCACTTGTGAAACACCTGCTCTACTGGCTAGCTGAAATGAACTGCTCCTGGTCTCTCCTCCATCAGAACAATGGACAGTCTAGCATGCGAGTCACTTGAAACCCAAATGTCGGCTGAAAGGCTCAGTAATAAATGGGAGAGCAAAAGATTGATGTTCTAGTCGGCTGCCCCCATTTCCTTCCATTTCACACTGCACCAGTATCTCTTCATGCATGTGGAAGACAGGATAACATGAAGTCTGCCATTTACTTCTACATTAAACGCCTAGCCGGGCTTGACGATTACAGGCCACTTCCTTTAGAGAAAAATGGCGATTTATACCAAGTCGGCCACAGTCTGCCACAATGGGAACAGACATCAAGAGCACGGCAAAGGCGTGTCAGATTCCGGCCTGTCGCCATCTTTTGTACAATGCTGATCATGTACGTCCTATCGAGTCATACTTATGATAACGAAGATACACATACAGAAGCTAATGGTCAAGACAGAGCACCTTTCTTCTTACTATTTCCCGTCCTTTTGCCAAACGCCCTTTATACATATGAGTCGACACAGTTTACGTTTTACGGCCGACTTTTTAGACATGGAAATCCAACATACAATGCTGCGTTATGGGGCAATCACTTGTCGCCCCTTGTCACTCCAGCAATGTGTCAATCTCACAACGATTACTGGAGAATTCATCCTCTCTTTTCAGCGCTTGCTGTAGGCTGTGCGAGTGTTGAGGCAGATGTATGGCTTAGCCCAGATGGAGAAGACCTTCTTGTAGGCTATGAAAAACGCTTCCTTCCCCTAAATCGCACACTTCGATCACTTTATATCGACCCACTATTAAAGATCTTGGATATAATGAATCGGCCAGCGCCACACGAGGCCTCGAATCCCTTTGCGCGGGCCTCTGGTGTCTTTGCCACCGAGCCAAATACAACCTTGATACTGTTCATCGACCTGAAAGACGATCCAGTCAAGACATGGCCTTTGGTTCTTCGGCAGCTACAGCCTTTGCGGGATTTGAGATACCTAACCCGCCACGACAAATCCATGGTCACAAATCAGACATTCTGGCCCGGACCCATAACCATAGTGGGCACAGGAAACATTGTTAAACGGCGCGACATAAACATTGGCACAGACCTTGAAGAATGGCAGCAGCACCACGATACCTTTCTCGACGCTCCTTTACATCTTCTTACTGAAACAGGCTTCACCCAAAGAGACGGGTTTTACGGTCCCTACGAACTGGAAAATGAATTCTATACCGCGTCTGCCCCTTTCAGCGAGGCTATCGGCAGCGTCAGGACGGGCTTAAACACCCAGCAGATGGAGACTCTGCGGAACCAGCTTCGGATCGCAAAGCATCGAAACTTGAAGTCAAGACTATGGGGGTTACCTGATTGGCCAAGAGGACATAGGGACTACGTGTGGAAAGTACTTGTGGAAGAGGGGATTGATCTACTCAACGCAAATGACATCGCCAGTGCAGCGAGTATGTATCAGCAGCTAGGGTCCCTAAGGGAATCTTTATGATTGGGTGCAGTTCTATCTTTTATACCTACTCCTGTACAGCATGGAGATGACAGTATATGGTGTGGTTGATAGTCTGGTGAACCTCCCCTACAAGAGATGTAGAACTCGAACGCAGTCACTGTCGACCAACGTATTCTTCAATCTACATGTTTTTTTCTTTAAATCTAGACGTCATGAAGGGAGCAAGATGTCAGGTTCAGCTGGTAATACTTAACGCGTGACGTATCATTGAGGACCATAGGGGAAAACAAGTCCTGCAGAGTCAAGACCTCCATGGCAAAGCCACCGACACATTTAGCCCCCCATGGTGTTACGGGGCAGCCAATCGAAACGTAAGATGGATTTCAGCCGCCTGCAACTAGTCTGGCGGTCAGACCAGCGGGACGCGTAATCGTCTACTTGCTAGTCTTGTTCTTTTCAATTCTCGCACCCGATGTCATGGTTCATGATCTGATCCCGTCGCTAAGTTTATGCTAAGCTTTTTTGCCAAGACGGGTTCTACTCAACCTCATGTCCCGCAGTGACTATCACTGAGAATGAGTTAGCTACTTAGCCTCAACTAGAGTTATAAAAGAAAGTCTTTGGTAAATTTAGGTAAATTTAGGTAAGCTTAGTATAATTTAGTATAGAAGAGAGGATTTTAGACCAACTATTTTTAGCACCTCATTTTCACGTCAGAAGTCTTCTTACTCCGTATACCCTGAGGAGTTACTAACCTTCAGTTAGCCCAAGGGACTGCATTAGTCAAAATCTAAACATTCCCAACGACCAAAATGCTTCTCCAATCAGATCCTTTGACTGACGTGCACAAATTCTCACAGTTAAATGCCCATTGCTGCAGGGGTTGAGGGGACCAACAACTTCTTGCTAACCTAAACGCACAGTTCGTTCAACACTTGAAAAGTGGTGTCTGAGATCTCTGCTCTGTACCGACTCGGTCCATGGCCATGTTACGCTGTCGTCGCGATGACCGTATTCATCAGTACTTACTAGGCCATTCTCGAAGAACTCGCCCTCGAAACGCAACAGTCCAACTCGCTTGAAGATGCCATTGCTAGACTGCACAATCATCCCATAATCGTAACTGATGACGATGCATCGGACTGTCATGGGATTGTGGCTGATCGTGTCGGTGCCGAAAGCGAGGTGTGAAGCACTTGTCGCCCCGCCACTTGTAAGATCCAACGACCACACAATCCCTCTTTCAGGCGTCCCAATGTTCTTTTGAACAACAAAATGAGTCCATCTACCTTCAGGGGAGTGATCATCCATGGTGGCCCAGTGCTGGCTTTTGCGTCTGGTAGGAAATGAATTGCTCTTTGCCCAGGTTCTCGTTGGCCTATAGGGCGCGAGTTCCATGAAAGGCACATCGAAAACCTTGGTAGTGATTCTCAAGATATAGGTCAACCCCAAAGTCGGGTAAGATTGACCGGAAGTGAGCGATCGTGCAAGCGTGTCGTTGAGTTCCACAAGTCCTCCTGTTATTGTTTCCGCAAACAAAGGCGCTGTGAAGCTCCTTTCTAAATGCTTCACATTCTCCAGGAAGTTCCATCTGACTCCGACTTTCCAGCCAGACCATGACCATGTCGGAAAATCGTCCCTCCTGGCAAATCCAGTCTCTGGAATGTGGATTTCACTCCACCGTGGCTCCCATAGCATTGCCCAGAGGATAGCGCCCACGACATCATTATGCTTCGATTTTGCAACGTGGTAAACATCTTTCCTATACAGGTTTGAGAGTTGACAGCCAACCCATCGTAGCGGTAGACCCCAGTATTGTTCTACTGGTGGTTCTAGCTGGGCATAAAAGCCAAAAATGCCCTCCATTGCTCTCAGCACGTCGGAGTCGTATGTAAGTTCGCGCTTGGAGTAAGCCTCCAAGTTTGTCATGAATCTCCAACTACTTGGTAAATATACCCTGCTGTCTGAGTCTTGGTATAAAATACGCTCAAAGATGGGGAAAACCACACGTTCGCAGCTTTCAAAGTCACGTATCAATTCCTCGGCACAGGTCATGCTTCCACATTGGTAGAAGACCTGGTCATCAGCAAAGATGACGCACCTGCGGGAGAAGACTGCTTCCTGGTATGTCCAACCCCTAGTTGACCATCTTGAGGCGCCCACGTGATTTGCAAACGATATGGGCTTGTATCTCCACGTCGTTCCGTCGAGGATGAAGTTGTTTGGAATCGTACGAGGGCATTGCCCTACACCAGGTAAACCATGTAATGAACTCTCACCCGCGGCAGCTATTATGGTGACACTTGCTTGGTTGTCTAAGACGCGGTTAGCTTTTTTTTCGAACCTCACGTTCGTGTCGTTCTCGAGAACGTACAGATAGTATTCATCTGACCCAACTGGCAGTTCATGTCTTGTGTGTTTGATTGATCAATGCACAGCTGATCAATCCATATATATCGAAATCCGAGCTGTATTGTGACATAAATGGCGTCTTTGATCACGGCCTTGGACAGGACGGCTCGATCGCTTTCGTGGAGATTAGACGAGGAACCCCATACATAACTGAGGGCAACATATTCAACAAACGCCGTCAACTCCACCACAGTCTTGGTCTTGCAGTCCAGTAGCCTGAACTTGGGGATCTGCAACGGAATTGCTGTAAGCATCTGGCACGATTTCCCATGAGTGCTGCAACAATGTGCAATCCAGTTCCTGATCATGTCATAATCAACCTGTTTCGGATCCACCTGTCGATACTGCCCAATTCTGCCTGGGGCCTCAAGCATATCCTTATCAGTTATCTGTAGAATATATTCCAATTGGTTATTGAGTCGCATAACAACGTGATCTATTCCATCAAAGATGGACCTGTTGAGTTGCACTGTTATTGGATCTTGCGATTTAGTAACATTATCCTTTCGATGCAACTGTGAAGTGAGGAACCGGCACGAAGGGCATGTGGAAGTCTCAGAAATATGTAGGAAGACGTCACTACCGCCAGTTCCGTAGAGACTACCCTTCGAACATATTTGGGTCAGATTGACGGATTGACATTGTGGACAAAGGTCTTTGCTTTGCCAGCCTGGGCCACCTGCCCAAGCTACCAATCTTCCATTGGAATCTTGAAGAATCGATGGGCCGTCAGTGATGTTCGAGGACACCCGAGTGTGTAGCGAGTGGGCGCGACTGTCGAGGACATACTGACCTTTACTATTGGCTTGGCTCATTTTTGAACCGCAAAACTTCATCTCTGAAGTCTCTTTGTTTCCATCCATGCCAATTAATGCTGGTAAGAAATGCTGTTTACCTCGGTATTGTCAAGATAACCTTTCAGAGGTTGACGTCCTGCTGGCGAGAGGCGCAGAATTCAACAAAAAGCAGCGCAGCACTGAAACTCTGTCGGGACTACAGTAAAGGGTTTGTACTGGGATCTTGGGTAGAAACCTCACTCTGCCTGAGAGGAGTCAGTAGGACTTTAAGAATAACTGTGTTGTCGCACAGTTCTGGTCATCCCGCGGGGTTTCAGCACCCAGTATACCAATGGGACTACGCCACGAGGGCTACTTTTGAAGTTATACAATGAGAGATTCTCCCAAAACCAGGGCTAGCCCGGTGTAGTATCATTGGCTAATTCAGTTTATTTTTAAAGCACCTAGTTGTTCCACAACATTCGCAAGATAATGCCTAACATGGTTACTTAGCGATATATATACCCCTTGCTGTGTTTCTTCCTCGTTGAACCAGGTAGAGCGAAATCGAACTTTGAACGAATTGTCTTACGTCAAATTAAACCAGTTCAATTACGATTCGAACGAGCTCGCTTATCTGTATGCAGTTCCGTCATGTCGTTCGGTAGTTGTTATGGAGCCATGCTTTGAGAGGCCTAGCGAAATGGTTTGTCTTATAAATACAATGTATCCCCTTATTTCAGACGACAAGTAGTATAGTATGTTCCAAGTTAGTAAATTATATAATTCAGAAGCATGGGAAATAGAACGGATATATTTCTTGCGTAAGCCTTTTAATTTAGGTATCTGAAGTGTCGTATGGAGAGAGCTGAGTGGTTATACGCCTAGCATGGTTCTTTCGACCAACTCCTATGCCCACCTTTGTTGTCGAGACCATAGATTCTTGGCTACTGATTTATTTGCGGCCTTCTTTCCAATCCTCCCACAGCCCCTCCTTCTCCATAGAAGCTCGAAATTGCTTTACTATATAATCACTTGCAGGCTGTTCAGGTGGTATATTGAAAGTGATTTCATCGGGATTGACTTCAACCTTGATACCCTGTGCTTTCCACTCATTTGCAAGTTCTTGGACCTTTTCTTGGGACCCAGTGTCATTACCCCTTCGGGTAAAAATGATCGTCCTAGACAGCTCGGGCATCTCAAGGTTGCTCTTGTTTGTCTTTGTACTTTGTAAAGCCGTGATGTTTATTGCTGTGCTTATCAAAATGTTTAGTTTTGTAGATTGATCGTGGTGCCTTTTGGACAGGAGGGAAATCTTCTACTTATATACCTACGCCCTGGAGACTATCACTGACGTTCTGCTATAGCGAACCGATATTCGCTGCCCGACCAGGAAGTCCTGATACGGAGACCAGAACGAGTCCCTGATCAGAGGACGTGCCAGTTCAGGGAGAGTCACAATGACTTGCAGGGAAATGTACAGCTTTTCGCATCATCTCTGGCGGAGTGGCAAGAGCAATGATAAACTTAGTTCTTGGGCGTGATTGACGGTCAATGGTGATCATAGCATACATTTCAAACGAGGATAGTGAACAAGTGAAGAACTGTTAAGTACAAAACTTTCTAAGAGATCCCAGGTAGGTGCACATAATATTAAATGCATTTGCTCGCTTTTATTTTATCTAATGAATGTATATCTCGATTTACAACAGGTCCAATTCTAGGAATGTTTATGACCCTGACGGTTGTAATTCATGTATTGGCAGTCAATCGACTCTAGCCCTCAAGAATCACTGAGTTGCAGCCAGACTATCACTGCTGAATCTGAAAGTCAGTGATTGGATTCATTTACTGAGTTCAGATTCACGCCCTGGGCTACAGTGATTAGAATTTTCTAAGTCACTCAATCAGGAAGACACACGGATATAAATCTATCGACAGCTCGGAGCAACTCTCTCCTCCTAAACACATCAAACATAAGCGCTTTCAATGCTGAAGTCTTGAACATAAACAGAATGAGCGCCGATGAGAAAGGGCCGTACCATTTTTCCTTCGCAAGAGGGACAATGTGACAAACCCGGAAGCTGGGTTCTCTCTGCCGGAATAAGCTCTCAGCCACAAGTCTCGGTGACAAACCCGGAAGCAAAACTATCAAAGTTCAAAGGGCTCAACGACGACAGGAAGTCAGGAACTACGGACTGCACGACGTTGGAACCATTCTCCAATTAAAGAACCGAATTCGATTGAATTCCTTTAGTTGTATGGCGGAAGTGACGGATTTGGTGTCTAAAAGTGGGTTTGGAGAGAGCTGGAGACGTATGTGAGGCGCGTGGTGTGAGCCATCAGCTGTGGGGACTATCAACGAGAACTGGAGACAATTTCACTACGTGGTGAAACCTGAGGCTACTGGGATAACTGAGGAGGATAAGAAGAAGGCGAGTGCTTGTTAGAATGGATCTGGGCCGGACAGTAATACTAGCCATAAGCTAGCCAGTTTATATAAAGATTTAGGGAAGAAAGCCAGGGGTATCCCATGAAAGATAATTTATGATGCCAGTAGGATCTCTCTTTTAACTAAGAGTTGTTCTGACTTACACGTTTATGTAAACAGACACTTATCGTACAGTACTTGACATTAGAAAGCATCAGGGTGCCAGGTCGGTAACCTGGATAGAAGAGAGTACTTATGTAAAGTACACTAAGTATTTAAATCTAAGTTCTGAGCTAGATATATTATTTACAGTTAAAGCTAAAGTTTGGAGCAGAAGCGAAAATGCCGTAAGCATCCGCTTTGACAGTGAGCGACTGCGGAAATCTCAATACACGCGGTTTGCATGGTCTCACTACTCTCGAAGCCGATGAACTTGGATTCAGCCCATTATTTAACTCTGATATCACTGCTCTCTACCTGACGAGTGAATAGTTACAGGCCCATGAGAGTCATTGCGGGTTTAGTTCAGTGACCAAGGCAAAGCACTCTGCACAGGTTCCTGGGCAGAGGCAAATACTCACACCCAATTGGCTGTTTGATAGTTCTGTTCACGAAACAAGCTACTCCGCTAATCACTGCACTGCTGTACAACGATAACCCGACTACAAACACGTATGCCCACCACAATGGAGAGCTCAACAGAAACAGAGATGTCTGGGTTCACAACGAGACCCCAGCTTACAGGAATCAACGGTACATCTGGCAATTATGGAAAACTTGACGAAGTTGGATGATAATATCACAGTCAAATTCATTGCGAGGAACCTGGTAGTAGGCCGGGATGGATGCAACATGACTGTCATGGGGAAAAGGTCGAGGAAGGATTGGAAGTTCCATCAAAGTTGAATCACATCCCCCCGAATCAATGTTGTTCGCCAAGAGTGATGCGCCGCGTTAAGGCAAAGAGCTCAAACCGCTCACGTACCACTACAAGCCGCTGCTCGTCACAGTCGCATAGTAAGTCATGCCAGTGTCTCACGAATCTCTTCCCTAACTCTGTTGATGATACTCGCTTTTCACACAAGCACCACTGCAAGTTACTGCCAGTGACAATGTTACCTCCCTAGAAGAGCCAAGTTTCAGGTATAAAAATCATCAATCTGCAGCCAGCCTTTAATCTCAACCTTTGCTCATCTACTTTTTATTACATAAATCTCGACAAATCTTGGTACAAATACAAATAAGTCCATGACAGGACAAACTTCACAATTTCGACAGGAGCCGAAAGAGATAATAGTCACCAAGTTCACCAGAATCAGAACTACACCTGACAATGAGCAGAGACTTCAGGAGCTTGCTAGAGAGTATGGAGATCATGGCGCTCAGATCGTCATTACCGCGGCCACGATGAGTGTTGGACTCCCAGCAAGAGGAAAGTTCCGACTTGGGGGCGAATATATAATCAAGAAGTTTTTAAAGCAGATGAAGGATCGAGGCTTAATGGATGATTGTTATGTAGATAAATGATAAAACTTATCTTTTATTAAAAAGATAAAATGTCTTTATAGCAATACGCGAGATATAGCTAATAGGGTCTTAAAATAAAAATAATATAATATAATACTTATTTTTTA